>VZUA01104827.1:10026-23222 GCA_013401035.1 Horornis vulcanius
ATTAAAAGGCTTGTACAAAATTAAAATGCTTAGCCTTTCCTGCTTCTTTATTTACCCATGTAATTCTAAACATAAAAGCCTCAATAGTCCCAAGAACAGGCTCTCTGAGAGTACCAATGGTGTGGCTGTGTGACTCCTCCAGAAAACTGACTTGAATTGATGATCTTCAGTCATTGTATAGGAAAACCAATTTGAAATAGATTTCAAATTAAACCCATTACACTTGGTGTAATTTCCTGATGTCTATATCTTCTTAGTGGCTCATGCTTTGTATTACAGGTATAATGTCCCACAGAAGTGGCCTCTAGTGGATTCAGAACAAAACAAAGTAAGAAATATCTTCCAAATTGTGTATTCAGCAGGATATTTAAATTGAAGGAATTGATTTTTTCCAGTCAAGTGTCGAGCTAAAAGCAAATCTAGAAAGACAATTGCTGTAAAACAACCAACCAAATAAACCTACAGAAAAACAACCCTGATGACTCTGAGCAGGAAAAAACTTCATTGATATTAATAATATTCAATTTTAAGATCACTGTCTTGGGACTTCAGCACAGCAATGGAGTGTTGTGGCAGAAGTAAAGAGAACAAAAGCACGTGAAAGGGGAGAGCATCCCAGGATCTTATGGGCTTGGCTTGGCCAATGACTTGGTGTACAGCCTTGGATAAATCACTTGTCTGATTACATCTCAGGAAATCAGCTGGAAAAAAGGCTGAGCATGAAAGCCTGGCCTCTCTGTCAAGCTGCTCAGAACAAACTGAGACGTGCTCCTGGACAGCCCTCACTGACACTGGCACTGTATTTCTTTGGATGGAGGACTGCCCAATGGGTGCCTGCTGGGGGAAAGGGAAGAATAACCCAACATGACAGATGTAAAACACACCTGTAACATTTCCTGCATGCAAGGTTGAAGTTCCTGCACATTTAAATTAAACGGTACAGAGGATAAAATGGCAAAAGATGATTTCCTAATTTACTGTTTTCAAATCTTACAAAATAATAATTAGATTTAAGTGGTTGATAAACAGCTCAAAAATTAATTTGAATTTATCCCAACACGTTCCTCCATGCTAAATGTCACAGTCTGTATGTGGTTCAAAATGTGTGTCAGATGGACACAAGAAGTGAACATGAATCACCTGGCACACGAAGCCTTGCCTCTGTTTTTCCCAGTTCAGCTCAATCCTAACCCAATCCTAACACACATGTCACTGACCTAGCAGGCTTGATCACCCTTGTTAGAAATGAAATATTAGTTTTTGAAAAGAATTGGGGAGCTGAAAAGAGAGGTGAGGACAAAATTGATGCTGTAGCTGACCAGCTGCTAAGAGGTTTGGGAGGTGGCTGGATTGTTTTTTGTTTGTTTGTTTTTGGGGTTTTTTTGGGTTTTTTGGGGTTTTTTGTTTGTTTGTTTGTTTTTTTGCTTGTTTTTGTTTTATTTCAAGTTTTGGAAAACTCGAAATGAAAGAGTGCACCATCCACTTAGGTGAGTATATATGAGAGTTAAAAGCCCCACAATAAACACTGTGTTCCTGGTGACTCCTTAAACACTGACTCTTCACTTTGTTAAGCTCTGCTTCTCGGAGCAGGCGTGTGTATGCAACTTGGCAGTTGCTAAGGTAACAATCATTTGGGGGAAACAGAAGAGTTACAGACTTACAAAACCTACATAAAACTGACAAGAAATGGCAATGGCTTCTCTAGGCTTACAGTAACTTCCTATGTGTTCATGAACACACACCTCTAACACAAATGTTTCCATTTCCAAGGAATTACCTGGTTAGGCTTTTGTTTAAAAGATGAATGGCAGTGCCACTTGTACTTGTTTAAGGAAGAAAAAATGTGGGTTAATGAAGGAAATGTACCTGTGACTGAGACGATCACCATTTAACACACAGGATATTTACACCCATCCCCTGCCACTGTTTCTTCCCCAAGGGGAGGTGTCCCAAACAGCTTCAGGGGCTGCTGAGGGGCCTGTCACCTCCTCCTCCCACCCTTGAGCCTGCCTGTGCTCTGGGGCACAGGATGCACTGAAGGAGCCAGGGCAGCCTCCTGTTAGCTCCTTTTTGCGTAATATTTTTTCCCTAGACCAAGACAATTTGAGTGTAGTGGATACCAACATCCATATCTGAGATAAGGCACATAGCTTCACACTGCACCCCCTATTGCCTTCCCATGGAAAAAAGAATACAGGCTGGTTTAACTAATGGAGATATTCTGCAGCTGCTTCAGTTAGCAATAGGTTATAAAGGATGCTCCTTCTATGTTAAATAAAATTATAACTGGAGGATGCTTCTCCGAGGTCAAGAAATCATCCCTTCACCTCAGAAATATTTTCTTTATATAAGGCACCTGCATCACTTTTTTGGTACATGTGAGACATGTAGTGTTGTAGAGGATGATAACTTGGAGCTGAGTAAAACATCAAATGTTCCTTAAAAAAAAAAAAGAAAAAGAGATGAAACTCCACTACAGGAGTTGCTAACAGTTTCTAACAGGAAACAACTCATCATAGTGAGAGCATTTGGGGTGACTCTTCATCACAGGCTTCTTAAAGGCTCAGTCATCATTTTCTGATAGGAAAGCACAAAACAAGGGTGGTCACAGCCAGATAAAAAACTCCAATCAGATAAAAGTGCAGATGTTGGCAGCATACAAACTAGGAAAACGACAAAACACTCCAAAATGGCGCAAATCTCTGACCACCATTAAAAAACAAACATGTAAAAAGGCCTAGGTTTCTCTAAGAAGAGTCACTTAAGCATTCAGTTCTGTGACAAGAGTGCAGGAAAAGCTGGGAATAGAAACCATGGTGATTCTTCTAGCAAAGACCCACCACCCAGAGAAGGAATCCAAGGTATCAAGACAAGTCAACAAGATGCCTTAAGATAGGCATGATAAATTCCAGTAACAAGATTCACTGAGTGCTTTCAGCAGCTCTCAAGACTTCAAGTTGAAATGGAGTCAGAATTTTCACACTGGTGAAAGATCACTTGCATTGCTGTGTATGTTTCAGTTTCAGGAAAAGCAGAGGGAAAATGCAAGTCCTTTGGGCTAAACGCTTCCCAGATGTAAGACTGTACTTGTCTGTAATAATAAGCATTACACTAGTTCAGATCTATTTTGTAAATGTCTTTGAACCTGTGTCTATCCGCAGGGTAGGGAATAAAAAAAAAGGAAAAAGAACTAGGCAACTTTCAGCATAGAAAGATGGTCATAGCTAAAAAAAGCCTCTGTGAATCCGACTTGTACCCTGAATATCCTAGGGGAATCAAGTTGTGTCTAGTGTTGTCTATCTTGATTCCCTGCCTGCCTGTCTGCGCTCTCAAACAGTGATTTCTAAAATGTTAGTCCCACTGGCAGGCTCTGGCTGGGGCTGCCAGGGAGCCAAGTGAGCAGCTCTGCTGTTTGCAGCAGGAACTTGTGCCCTGTGGCCTGTGCCCAGCACATGGGAGGAGGTCAGGGTGGGGAGGGCAGGGTGGTGCCCTGAGAAGGAGACAATAAAACTCCATTTTCTTTAGTGTTCCCTCCCTCTGGCACTCAGAGCACCAGCGATGTGCTTTCTGGAGAGAGGCATCAGCAGTGCCACTTCTCAGGCACTCAGCAGGTTGCCAGAGGGAAGTGGTTTGGAGATGCAGCTGCGAAGATCTGCCCTGCTCTTTTCGTCCAAGTCCATGTTTGTAACCTTACAAACTAGAAGGGCTGGGCTCTTCCTTGTGTTTACATGAAAATGAGTGAGGCATCTGCCTCATGAAAGTACAAGTACCACTGGCACAAAGAAAGCTATCTTCCTCCACTGGCATTTCCTCCATGAGAGAGTTTTGTCTTTACTGGGTAGTGTTCAGTGTCTTCTGCGAGGCTTTTCCTATTTAGGAGAGAAGCCCAGGTACTGCATTAAACATCTGATTTCATTCCTCACAGGGTCTCTCTCTCCCTGGGAATTTACAGCCACTCCTCATGACAGGCAGCAGGCAAAAAAAAGTGAATGCACATGGGGCAAAATATTTGTCTGTGATACACTGATGAGTCTATAACCACACAGTAAATCTCAAAGCAGACAAAAGCTGTCATTCATTACTCCTGCTTTGTCTATCATTTTCTACATTACATTTTAATACCATTCCTGCCCCTGAAAAGAAGAATTATGGGGACCATTCATACTTTCTTATCATCAGCAGAGGGGGAAATCTAGGACATGAGCCAGTGCTCCAGACGGATTTCACTGTATGAATTTACTGGTGTGCAAAAGAATAAAAAACACCTACTTAAAGCTCAGTGATGTTAAATCAGCTGACTAAAATCTGCAAGACAGATCAGCATTGCAAGACCAATTCAGCAGTACGAGTATCAGTCCTCGTGATATCTTAGTTTTGGTCCAGGGTATGGCCTGGCAGTTCCTCACCCTCTTGATGATCTCTGAGTCACCACAATCAAATCCAAGTAACTCATTAAAACAGCACTTGGAGAAAGCCAGTGTGCCCCAAACCACCTGCAAATGGAAATTTCTTTAGGCTAAATCAATGGGATTCAGTGAAGTGTGTGCTGGCAGTCTCAGGAGGGACTTTCAAAACTTACCTACCTCGGGTAATTTTTTCAAACCTAGAGCTACTACCCTGGCATGAGCAATAAATAGGTGAGAGTGATTTAATTGTAATCTAAACATGAGCCAAATTTTATTTTCAGGACAAATGGGTGAATGGCAAGAAGAAAAAAGCTTTTTTTGAGGTTTTGCAGTGGTACCTTCCAAGGAAAAGTCGACTAGCTCTATTCTGTTGTTCATGAAATCTCTCTGTTGACTTAAATGGAATTTCTCTTCCATGAGACAAGCAGAAATAGGTGTCCTTCTGAAGGAAAAAGACACATTTTTCTCCTAGCCAGGAACAAGTAAATCAATGTTCAAACATCCAGAGTGGCAGGGGAAACAAAGGGTTAGCTGGGCTGAAGGGCCTCAGGGTTGCTGGGCATCCTTTCAGCAGGACTGGTTTTTACATTGACATTTGGCAGCTTGTACACTATTTTATGGTGAAAAAAATGGGCCCTTACGATACCTCTAGTAGGAGCAGAGTGCATGGAAAGAAATGAATCCTGTGCTAAATTCAACCTGAGCCTCTGGCAAGCGAGCCTGACCCTCTTGAAATTATTGAATTCACTAATGGGATCCCTCTCTGAGAGGAAGGAGATAAATATCCAGACCATTTATCACAATCAGATTATTAAACATTTAAAAATTACATTAATGGGGACAATGCACAGACTAATGCCCACATCAGAACTGGCAGCCCCAAAGGGTGTTAGCAGCCCAAATTGCTGAAGCCTCAGTCTGGAGGTGCTAATCACAGTGCTGGGCTGGGTGTCTGGTGAAAAGGAGCATCCCTCCCCTCAGGCCCTGGGGCTGCAGTTTGACTGTTCAACGCTGCAGTAAAGCAGTCAAACAGAAAAGGCAAACCAATATTCAGGAGAGCTCTGCACAAAAGCTCAGATCCTTGACACAATCACTTTGTTGTGCTGCCATCCTTATTTTTAGCATATTTTGATAGGATAGACTTCTCCTTTTTGTCTCAGCCTGGTGACAGTTAATTAAATAAAAGTTTTGCTGGATCCTGATTCATATTTTATATGATGAACTGATTCAAAGGAAAAGCCTGTTTGAACTGCAGTGGGTAGATGGGCGTGGGGGGTGGAAGCCCTTACATAAATAATCACATCATTTTTTGTATCATCACTTAGTGTTTTTCATCGTCTCTTCAGCTCCCTCTGATATTTCTTCTCTAGATGTCCGTTCTGTTTGTTTTGTTAAGTTGACACATGAACAAATCAATCTGTCTGCTACTCTGAGCAGCTAAGCCCTATGCATCTGTGTTCCTGAAAGCTGAGGAAAAAAGAAGGGGACAGAAAATAAATTCCTCGTAGAGCGTTGGGAAAAGATTTGTTCCTTTTCTTCTGGCAATTCAGTTAAACCCTGAAGGGCCATTCGTTGGGTTTTGATATTGGATTTTGGACCAGAAAGGAGACTAATTGGAAGCACCAAATGCAGTATGATGCCTTGACCTCAAAAGGGAAATCAAATATATCCTTAGAAATAAATACAAGAAGACAAATTCATTGCACCTCTGAGGATAACCACCCACATATTCTGTGGATGCTCTGCTGAGTAACTTAAAGGACAATGGGAGGCTGAAGGAGAACTGGAGCTTTTCTCAAGCCTTCGTGACCCAAACCCTAAAGAAGTGAGTGAACGTGACAGCCTCTGTAGCAGGAGTGGCCAGGTCTAGTTGTTATTATCTAATTACTAATTGTCTTAGTGTCTTAATGAAGAACCAGAACAGACCCTGTCTAATTGGTTACCCCTAACCCTGTGGCTACCATGAAAAAAAAGCAGGAAATAAAGCCAAGTAATGACTCAATTGCAGTTATGTGACTTCTGTCCTACACCCCAGAGAAACCTGAGTTTTAACATTTGGTATGGCTGGCAATAGGCAAGGCAGCAGGGAATCCCTGATGAGGAGTGAGTTAGCATTTCTTGGACACCAGNTGGACACCAGTGGCTTTCTTCCTGTGCAGAAAATTTTGATTCCTGTTTACCATTAAAAATAATTTTAATGTATATTAACTAGCAAGAACGTGGCAGGTAGCAGAGAAAAATCTGCGTGACAAAAATGGCAAAAATGTATTGGATTTCAATGGTGAGGTAAATGATATTGTCAAAGATTCAAAGGTTTTAAGCACAGGATAAACTTTAGTCAGTTTGTTCTAGAAAATTTAGGCCAGCAAACTTTATATAGTCGCTTCTGTAATGAGCTTAATAACTTAAAGATAAACTAAAGCATTTATTTTACAGAAAGGCCAATCTTACAGCTGAGAGAAAATTTACTGCATCACTTGGAAAGTTCTGCAATTACAATTATCCTCATTATAAAAATGTGTTCCTCCTCATTATTTAGGTGCTGTTGTTGAAAGCTTAATGGTTCACACTCATTTATATGGGAAAAAAATAAACAGTTTATTATGAAGTATGGAACTACGGCATAATGTTCTCAAAAATTAGTTCAATTTTAATGAGGCTGCAGAAAAAGTAAGTTATGTGTTCATTTCTGTTCTGGCTAGGTGCTGAAGCACAGCTGTAAGGGCTGCTCCAACCCAAGCAGACAGGCTGAATTCTCACACAAAACCCTGCTCTCTCAGGAGACAATGATCAAATTTTCATTAAGACCTTTGAATCTTTGTGTTGAAATCCTTGGGCTATAGGCAGATCCAGAACAACCTACTTTTAAACCAAGTATTTTACCTTGGGGGACTTATTTGATGTGAAACACAGCTGCCTTTCAATTTCTAAGTTGACCAAAAACTCTGCTTTTGAAATATACCTTGAGCTCTTGAGTTCACATACAGAAGCGCTTGAAAATGCAAGTGTAACTCCATATTATTTTCCTAGAGGATTGTGGCAGGAAAAGTTTATAAATTAAGGACAGCCTCTGAATTTCCACACCATTTCCATTCACTTTTCACGTGAGCCTTTTTAAATTGTCACTATTTACCTGCCGAGAACAGTTTTCCACAACGCCAAAAATGAAAATGGAAACTTAACTTACAATTGCAGCAAAACAAAATGGTTTTCATGACACTGGATTGAAAAAAAAATTAAAAATAAAAACCAGATTGAGGCTAAGCCAACATTTTGTTTCAGTGCTTCACTTTATATAAACAAATCTGTGCCAGAGGAATACGATTGCTTAGCATCACTGGAAGCTGAACAGATGCTCATTTCTTTGTGATTCTCAGTCCATCTCTGTGGAACCTAAATTTCAAGCTGATACTAAAACCTGCTACTGATAACTCCGTCTTGCCACTATCCACTTCCCAAGGCTGTTTTGCACTTAGAGCAAAGCTTCTTTGATTAATGCATGGAAATACATTCTTCTAGTTTTCTCAGAGTATTTTCTATTTCTGCTTTGTGACTTTACTCCCAGCTGAGGTTTTTGCAGGGCCAGTTAAACTTCCGCATCGTCCCCCTGGTTTATGTTGCTGAAATAACCATCTATTCAAGATTTGCAGCAAAAGGAAAATGCCAAGAATACTTTTGAGCTCAGAGATGCACTTCTGTGCTCCTGGGCCTTTTTAAGCAGTTCCCTGTAAGTCTGGGAGGAAAAGTGGGGCAGATGTTTGTGAACAGCAGAGAACCTGCAACTCCTGCAATTCATGCTTTAAAAAAAACATGTGTCCTGTGCAAGGTTTAAACTGAATGAATTCTTGCAGCTGACCCTGGGTATTTTTTCCTCACACTCCCCTGTAATATAAGATACTGATAAAAGTAAGACAAGAGTCAACATTTAGTCAGACTCCAAACCAAAAAGGGCAAAGCAACAACTTGTCATTGAACAGGCAGTGACTTGGGACACGTAGCATCCTGCCCTGAGTATTGTAATGCTAGAAAAACACCACAAATCTAAAACACTGACACAGTTGTATCAAATTTAGCTTTTCTATCATTTCTATCATTTCCACCAGTATTTTCCCCCATTTTCTTTTTCTATGTAAAATACAATCCAACAGTGAGCTTGCAAAAACCATGGATGCCAGTCATAGATTTTCTCCTTTCTCTGTTTTGGGACACACAGAGATTCCTCTTAGCTTTCCCTTTCTTCCCAAAATGATGAGTTAAGAAATAAGGCCATAGTCAAGATTAATTCTTCATAGACAGAAGTGAAAATTATATGCTTCAAATTAAAATCTACTGCATATGATATCAATCACATAAAATGAAAAAACAGATACACAGTTGGAAAAATTTTTTTTAGTGGAAACTGAGGCTCCTTTTAAAGATTCTGTTTCAGGGTGGAAAGAAAATTATTAGGGTTTTTTTGTATTATTTTGACAAAAGTTCTGTGTATATCAAATAGTGTTCCTAATTTTGAGACAGCAGCTCACTTGCAGAACCATCTGTAAGTTCTAAAAGTTTCCTTAAAGCATTTGACATAAATTATACCTCAGCAAATGTCAGCTCTCCCTTTAAGACTATTGAGAAGGTTAATTTGACCAAATGAATCCAGATATCGCTGTGCAACTCAGCTGACATTTTTAGATGAAAAGTGAGTGATGGTGGTAAGGGAAAGAAGTCAGTCTCAGCTGCTTCTGTTCAGTCACCAGGGAGAGCAGAAGAGCCAGCTTGAAAAACCCCAAACCCCTCAGTTACTATGTCCATGTGAAAGTAGAGTTTTGGAGCTCAACAGCTTCAAAGAATTTGTTTTTCACACTGTAGCAGCAGTGCAGTATAGATTCAGTAGCCAGTGGGGAGAAAGAGGGAAGGGGAGGAGGTGCCTTTCCCAGTTAAGGGGGAGCCTGGCTAACTGTGGAATGGAGCAGTCCTCACTCTCTGCACTAAGTTACAGGTGAAGGGCAGAGAAACAGGGATGTGAAATTTTTAGGAGATAAATGTTGGAAATATTCTCTCCGTGGAAGAAACAAGGGACATACATCTCTGTGTGTACACATGCACACACATATTTACATGTAACATAAATATATCTACACACACACACACAGACATGTAAAGGAATTCAGCCAAAAATTCCTGAGCAGCCCCTGTTTGTCACAAGACAAATAGGAGTGTTTAAGGTGCCATTTTCACCTACAGTGCACAATCCACTTTTGCAGCGCTGAGTAATTTTTAAGCAGGCACTCTGCCACTTCAGCAGATGGGTAAGAGCACAGCCATGCCAGCCAACCAGCCTGTCCCTGAAGTTTGGGACTCCCTTGCCAGCTCCCCATTCTAAAATGCTTGAGCAGCATGCTCAGTTTCACCTCTGGCTAGTGGGGATGTGTCACTGCCTGAATGTGGAGCATGGGTAAATTTTTAAAGTTCCTCAATCAGCAGAATAAAATATCCATCCTGGGAGGTAAATCCACCAGGGTTTGGATTTTCTGGGAAAGAAAAACAGGAGAAAAAGCTATGCACAGTGTTATGTGCTACCTATTATCTGCCAGAGGGTTCACGCCGTTGTTAGGAATCAGCAGGAGGTTTGGAGTCAGGGAAAGGGGCACAAAGTGAGGCTGACACAACTGCTGCTTCTCCAGCCACACTTGGAAGCTCAGCCAAGGTGTCCCAAAGCCTCTGGGATCTCATCCAGGATTCAGCAACCTCGGGAGCAGCAGGGTGAGGGCAGGGTTTGCCCTCCCTGCCTTGAGTGTGGCTCAGCCACCATGGCCCACCAGGGTGTCTCTGACATTCATCCCTGGGGCACTCCTGAAGATTTCCTGGCTTTTTCTACAGCGAAGCAGCAGGAATTTTCACTCTATACATTCTTCTCATCACTGCCTTACTATCACACCATTTATGTAAGTTCTGCTTCACGTGAAAACAAGTCAGAAAACATGTTTTTAAATTCATTACTACTTCATGCTTTCCAAAGAGCCACAAGCAGTACCAAAAGCTGCAGGTGCAAAGACTGAAATTCTAGATTTCACACAACCACAAGAGAGGGGGTTTTTGTGTCTTTCTGATAATCTGTATCAAAGCACAATAGTTAGAAGGATCTCTTATAAATTAGTCACGCTGCTTTCACTTCTATTTAGGGCAGAGCTTTCTGTTGGGCAAATCCTTGCCTGCAAGGAGATAACCAAGCCACAGGTGGGAACTGAACACCAGAGGTTTTTGCAAAATCCTGATGTAGACGGCTTTGGAAGTGTTTACCTTAACAAGAGTGAAAAGAAAATAGAACAGTTTTTCACTGTCAAAGATGCATAATGCTGCAAAACGCTTAGATAAACATGTATGCATGCATAGGCAAATATACATAAAATATATATACATATATTTTCATTGTTGTATTAATACACTAATAAATTTAGAAGAATGATCTGGAAACATCGTTATTTACCCGTAAGTGTGCATGCTGTACAAGAGCAGCTAACAACTTTCCTTCAGTCATGGCTGTAATTAAGTAGGAGGAAAACTGCAGTGGCTGAAGGTTCATGCTAGAAGACTGACATGATGTCAGGTTTCATAAGTAATAAGATGTGGAAAATGTCAAATTATTGTTGAGGGAGAAAATGTCAAGGATGCACTTAAAATCAGATTTCCCATGCAAGAGTCCCAGTGAACAAAAGGATGCAAAAGGATGATTATGACCAATGTCCAGATTCTGGCCTTCAGGACAGTGATGCGCAGACTCAAGAGCACAGATCTATTTCAGTTCTTCACTGACACCTGGAAATTCTCCTTATTGACAGCACAACTATAGGATACAACTTCCTCAAAATACTCTCCTGCAGCTTTTCAGCTGTGTTGCTTTAGTCTGAATTAGCATACGTCTAATTTCTCCCTTTTGTTGTTGTTTCTTTTTTAATTTCTTTTTTCTTTTAGCCTTTCAGAAGCACTCTTGAATATGAAAGTGCATCATTTGCTAAACCAACACATTCTGAAATTACACATCATGCCAAGAAACACTTAATGGCTCACAGGACTGGCATGCCCCAGTTTAGAGAAGTCTTCAGTGAGGCAGGACATACTGCAGTCAGCTCCCTCAATTCTCTGTGATCAAAGTACTTGAAAGTGAGGAGGCAGCTTTTATCAGTAAATGCCTGGTTTTAAATCATAACAGCTATTCAGGTTTCCTTGTCCTTGTTTGTAAATTGCCTACTCTTTTTTTTTTTTTTTCCCCACATGTTTCAGACAACTACCAAGGGAAAACTCTAAAACTTTATGGTGCATCTGAGTGGATGATTAATCAATCTTTGAACTCCTAACTTGAGTGCTGCACAACCACAGAAGGTAGCTGTTAGGCAGTATTAAAAGTATGTAGCTTCCTGTCATTCAGTACACATTTCTTCTCTCCCCCTTCCCCAGTCCCTTTTAGAACTTCTGTTGCCATATTGCTAGTAAATTCTTAACGTGAAATAATGCTATTTTTATGGTTTAGAGCTATATAAACTATTGAACAGCCTTTAAAACAAACCTCAGAGCTGCTTGTTTTCAAAACTATGTTTTTTCAGCTTTTTTACTATGCTGTGTCTAGATGAATTTCTAAAGGGGAAGCCACAATTTTCTGACAAAAGCCTAACCTCAGTCCTGAGAGAACCAGGATTTCCCTGAACTGCAGCAGGACAGGCACTACACAAGGCAGAGTAAAATATGAAGTGTGCATTATGTTGGTGTCACTGTTACTGCACACTTTGCAATAGAGTAAAAGTGAAGGAAGGACTTCAGTGATTTCCCAGAAACCCCACAAGAGGTGAGATACAGGTGTCCCACACCTGGAAATCCCTGCAGATGTACTGTGTGTACCCTGAATTTCACAAATCACGTGCCAACTCTTTTAAAATTGCCCTTGTCATTTTAATTTTGCGATGTTTGTTCTTTTTAAGGCTGGANCACAAGAGGTGAGATACAGGTGTCCCACACCTGGAAATCCCTGCAGATGTACTGTGTGTACCCTGAATTTCACAAATCACGTGCCAACTCTTTTAAAATTGCCCTTGTCATTTTAATTTTGCGATGTTTGTTCTTTTTAAGGCTGGATGTGTTGCGCTCCATCTGAGCATGAAGTGACACTGCTGATAGCACAGAGTTATAGAAATGTTTGGGGTGAAAGGGACACTGAAGGTCCTCTAGTTCCATCCCCCTGCCATGGGCAGGGTCACCTTCCACTGTCCCAGGTTACTCAGAGCCCCATCCAGCCTGGCCTTGAACGCTGCCAGGGATGGGGCATCCACACCTTCCTGGGCACCCTTTAGGAAAGTCATTTGAAGAATTAGGAATTACATTTTGGGTGGCTTTATAATAGGAAGAGTGACTGGGTTAGCAAAAGAGCTGTATAATGAAAACCAAGGCACTCCTCATTATTTTGTTGCAAGTAAAACACGTCTCTGTTACAGTTAAATCTTCAGTGTCCCTAGAGAGAGGAAAAATACCTTACATTCTGCCTGTGTAATCTCTGAATATTCTATTTTAGACAATATTAACACCAGTTAGGAATTAAATATTAATATTTCTGCATTGAAATTACTGGTATTTGCACTTGAAATCCAAGTTTTATTATGATTTCAATAGTCTATGATAATTTTCTTCATGTAGATTGCAGTGTTTTAAATTTCAGTGCAACTTCATCTATTTTTCATTTGGGATAAGAGTTTATAACTACACCTTCCCCTTTCCTACCTATTATAATTTGAAAAAGATAGTTATCAGCAGTTGGAA
>VZUA01104831.1:2394-17420 GCA_013401035.1 Horornis vulcanius
TACTTTTAAAATACTAAAGATTTCTCATCTTTACCTTCAGTTATTTTTTGGTGACTACTTTGCAGCATCACTTAAATCTCCTGTCATGTAGGCTCAACCAAACACTGAAGTGCAGAGGACATTGTTTTCCATGTATGATGTTACTTCATAGCTATGAGTTAAGACACAATTCCTTTAGCCCTCACAGGGTTGGGTTTTTTTTTTTGTATTTTGTTACTTCAGTTTATGTGTGCAGGAAGAGCTAATACAAATCATAATTGTGCATATGTAAATCTAAGGATTCTTCTGTGTTCAAATTGTTTGCCTAGAATGTGCTTCCATTTTCCAGCCTTTTCAGTATTTGGAAATTGGATTGTAGTTGCAGTGTAGTGCAAAGCAGATATCTGACACATGAGACATAACACGTACCTGCCTAATTTTTTATGCTTAAGAGTTAGACTTCCTATGTTTTGCATTTCCTTAATGGTTATGTTTATCGATTGTATTTTACAGATAGCATAACTGAGTGCAGACACTGAAAGCAATTTACCTAAGATTCCCAGTATTTCCTGTAATTCTGGTTCTGTTTTCCTGATTTGATTTGGAATGATTCAATTATGAACTATATGTAATTTCATAGATGTGTGATGTATCAACTTTGTGGCTCATCAGATAATATTCAGACTCGCCTTTCTGCCCTGCATGCACCTGTCTGGATTTTCTTCTAACCATAACTCATTTTATTGTCAAATTTTCCCAAGTTTAATGTTACATGAGCTATCTTGTAAGGTTGATGTCCATGTTATGTTACAAGGTGAACACTTCACTTGGGTTTCAGCCATCATCGGAAGCAAAGAGTACATTTTCCAAAAAAGAAAATGATTTCTTGCCTTTGGTAGGGTTCTCTATAACTAAAAGGCAGATGAAGTGGTTTTGCTTAAACGAAGGATTAATATTCCAGTGCTGAAGGCAAAAGTTAAATCTGAGGAGCAATTAACAACAGGCTGAGAAGGTGGAGGGGCTAGGTGGCATAGGCAGGAGGCAGTGGGGGCCAGCCCTCCTGGCCCCCCCCTTTGACCCTGAAGCCTCTGTAGTCTATTGGCTGCATTGCTGGTGGGGAGGTGCTAAATGTTGGAGCTCCCAGTTCGATTTAATGCTGGTACTGTAGCATTTAAAGGAAATGAAGGATATGGCAAGTGAGAACTGAACTGTGAGATCTTGTGAACATCTCTGAGGCATTAGGGGTCCTCCCAGTGGAATTCTCTTACATTATTCATGGCCTTTAAGCTTTTAGCCGAGCGGAGCACTCTGCACTCAAGGGTAGTAGTAGAAGGTAAAAGGAAGTTAACCCTATAGTGACACGTTGTAGGTTTTTGTCAAGGCAATAATTTTTACAGTGTGTTGAGGGGACAGAAACGTGTCTGAGAGAGGGAAAAACTGGTTTCAGCTCTGAACAGATCTCAGAAAGTGCTCAAGCAGGAGTACTCTGCAACAAACCAGTAGGAAGACCACTTGAACCTATATGCAAGGCCTGGGGGGTCCCTTCCTGCCTTAGCATTCCTCATCAAAGTACCTCTTCTAAGTTTCAAAAGAAGATATAGCTTCAAGCTGCAAGATAAACTTGTACTCAAATATTTTCAATGATGTTATGGAAAGATTTGGTGTAGTAGGCGTCTGTGTGTTAAGGCTGGCAGAAGTATCCATGATTGTCAATGATTCTATGATCAGGTACCAGAAACCTGTATCTGAATTCCAGCTTGAGTCCTTAGATTTTACTGTGCTTGTGATTGTTCATTTGAACACATTTACCTTTCCTTAGGTAAGTCCTTATGTTTAGGATTTTTTTTTCCTTCTTCCTCTCCTTCCTGCCATTTTTTATCCCATCTTTATGTACATTAGGACTATGTGCTCGAGGGGGCTTTTAGAAAGGGTTCAGAAACAGGAGATTTTGAATGCAGTGGATCTATATTGGTAATTGATCTGGGCTATTAGTGCTAAAGTCTCTCATATCCAGCTTTTACTCCCCATCTATTCCCTAGCTCTTCTGAGGTTTCACAGCAAGTATCCAGAATGTAGAACAGACTGTTGCAGACTAGTGGAGAATGACCTCACTCAGAGACTAAGTTACACTGGGGATAGAGTGGAGAAGGTGACAGTATACAGAAGTCCTTTGCTGGTGCATGAACTTCAACATGTGTAGTTTCAATCTACTGTATGTACCTTTTTTTGATAGGACTAAAATATATTACTTTGGAGGCAGGGAAGATAACACATGGAAAAATGCAGTACTTTTGCCAAGCACTGGTTAAGTTATGAGCACAGAATACCTATTTCCCCATGTGCTCACACAATCTTTAAATATAGATTCCTTCTTTTTTCTTTTATCCTTAAAGAAAATTGTGTTCAAGGGTAATTTTTTTGAAAGCAGATTATTACTTAGAAGCACAAGGTCTAAGGCTTTTAGTTCAAAGTCAGTTCTGAAAATTTTACCTTAGAATGTATGTGTCTTCTAGGCTGGAAAGAGTAGTTCTGCTTTTGTTGAAGCCAAAAATTTAATACGTTTGCCACTTGACATAAGTCTTAAAAATAATTTGATTAGAAGATTGTGTATTCAAGTCCAGCAGTCTGGAATAAAAGATCTCTGTGAACAGTGTCTCTCTATGCTCTGGTTCCCAGGAGAAACTAAAAATGTTTGAGCCACAGCAATAAGGACCAAGGGGAAAATGATACAGGGTATAGAGTGATTAGTTCTATTTTGAGTATCATAACTGCACCCAGGACCCTTAAAAGACAGAAAGGAGAAGACTTTAAAAAACAAAACAACATTCTTGTGAAGATTGCTGCTCTGGGATTGTGCTCTTGATTTTGCAGCCTCATAGCATCTGGAACGAGCTGTTGTGATTTTACCCCTTGGACAATTTTCAGGCTACTAAACATTTATTTTGCCAGCAGATATCAGCAAAATGTTCTGGAGATCCAAATGTTACTAATGGCAACCGTCAAGTGAAGATTGAGAAACTGTGTTGAAAGTTTTGCTCCAAGTATGTTAAGCATTTGATAGTTAAGCAGTTAAACTCTTTTTGACATTGGTTCAACTATGGCATTTCCTTATAATCACTGCTGATGGCAGATAATTTTCTTGATGTGTTTTTGCTCCAGTGTCCTTCAAGACATAGGATCGGTAACAAATGCAGTGGAAAAGATGCTGGAAGTTCCAGAAAGTCTGTGTTGAAGGGCTTTAGCAGACCAGGCTTTCCTACTGATTTGCTGTCATCTTATGTGACACAAGCTTTTCAAGAGCTCTGTTCTTGGTTAATTTTGTGAATGATTGCAAAAATCCCAGTGTTGTTTTGTTCTGTAGCTAATACTTTCAGATTCCTTGTATGTTTCTTATTTAAAGAAATCTCTGTAGTGTTCCAGCCTCTATAATGGCACGAGCAGGTGGACTCCCTGGGGCCCTTCCTGCTCAGTCAGTCGTACACCTGCCAGGTGTACAGCAGGACTGCCACGTTGGAATTTCAGTGCAGCCTTTGGTTCCTCACCATGCACAATTGAAAGGGCACCTGCAGAGCCACTGGGGCAAGGGTGCAAACCTCTCACTTGAGACCAAGAAGCCTGTGCTAGTCTCCACTGCAGTTAGCAAAAGGGGAGTCTATTGGGTTTTCATGGCATGATTCTGGGAGTGGGAGGGCTACAGGGTTGGCTTCTGTGATAAGGTGTTATAAGCTTTCCCTGTGTCCAATGGATCCAATACCAGCTGGTACTAAGATGGACCTGCTACTGGCCAAGGCTGGGCCCATCAGAAGTGGTGATAACACCTCTGTGATAAAGTAGTTAAGAAGAGGGAAAAGTTGCTCTGTGCAGCAGCAGTTTCAGCCAGTGAGAGGAGTGAGGAGATGTGAGAGGAACAACTCTGTAGACATCAGGATCCGTGCACAAGGAGGGGCAGGGGGTGCTTCAGCTACTGGGGCAGAGATTCCCCTGCAGCCCCAAGTGGAGACCATGGTGAGGCAGCTGACCCCCCACAGCCCATGGGGGTCCGTGGTGGAGCAGACATCCACCTGCAGCCCATGGAGAACCCACAGTGGAGCAGGTGGATGTGTCCAAAGGAAGCTGTGGCCCTGAGGGCAGCCTGTGCTGGAGCAGGCTCCTGGCAGGGCCCTGGGGAGGAGCCCGTGCAGGAACAGCTTTGCTGGCAGGACTTGGGACCCCAAAGGGACCCCCTCTGTTCCTGAAGGACTGCACTCTCTGGAAGGGACCCACGATGGAGCAGTTCATGACCTGCAGCCTGTGGGAAGGATTCACCTTGGAGAGGTTTGTAAAGGACTGTCCCAAGTGAGGGAACCCCGTGTTGGAGCAGGGGAAGAGTGTGAGGAGTCCTCCCCATGAGGAGGAAGGAGCAGCAGAGGTGATGTGCGATGCACTGACTGCAACCCCCATTCCCCTTCACTGTGCCCTGCTGCGGGGGGTGTAGAGAAACTCAGGAATAAAGTGAAACCTGGAAAGAAGGAAGGTGTTTTTAAGATAAGGTTTTCTTTCTCATTATCCAACTCTGATTTGATCGGTAATAAATTAAACTAATTTCTCCCCCAAGTCCAGTCTGTTTTGCCTATGACACTAATTGGCGAGTGATTTTCCTGCCCTTATCTCCACCCACGGGCCTTTCATTATATTTGCTCTCAGCTGAGGAGGGGAGTGAGAGCAGTTTTGGTGGTCACCTGGCATCCAGCCAGGGTCAGCCCATGGCAGGGAAATAAAAAGCAGTAGTCCACGGGTGATCGAGCAGGGAAACACCACTGCTCTCAGTCAGAAATGTAACAGGAAAGTCCTGCTCTGGAGAACAGGTGAGCTTAGCCTGGGAAATAAGGGGGAGGAACTGCAGAAACTGGATTTCACATGCGGCATGCTGGCTCCATTTGAGTGTGCAGCATGTCTGTTATGCTTAAGAATGTTGGTATTTAAATAGTTTTAAGCAGTCTTTGAAGTTGGAGCCATGTTGACTTAAGGTAGAGGTCAGTGTGTTGTAACTGTTGGCTGAACACTGCTAACAACTTTGTGTACTTTTACATTTTTAAGCTACTTGACAAAAAAAATAAGGTGTATGATTTTTAATCGTAAGTTTAATGTTTACAGTTTTATGTGGCAAACCCTGACAAATCACAGAAGGCTGTTATTTTTCTGCATCCACAGTACCTTTGTTCATGGCCTAACTGAGTGTGTGAAATGATACCCTTGGGCCTGGCTTTTTCCTCCAACATGCAGAGAAGCGTGTATTTGTGGTTTTAAAATTTTAACGGTGCTTGTCAAGTGTTTTAAAGCAAGGAAATCCCAGGAAAGAGAGGAATGGGGATCTCCCATTTGAAGTGGCATAGAGGCGTAGTAATGGCTGTGCCTGGGAAACTGGTACAGAGCGGCGCTTCACGCGTCAGCCCCTGCGGGCACTGGCAGCAGTGAAACAGAGGAAATGTTAAAGAAGAGTATCGATGTAGACAAGCCCAGCACTGCTCATGTGGAAGGAATTAGTCCACAAGATTTTATCTTCTCTTTAGGTTTGCTATTCTCTGCTCATGTCATACCTCCTCACTCTTCTCTAACTTCCAGGAGTGCCTTCTCTTGCAGGTGGGGTTCCTCTTTCCTGAGCTGTATTTGAAGAGGGTGTAAGAGACATTAGCGGAGCCTTGAAGAAGGGCGTGCAGCTGTATTGCCTGCACTGTCAAGAGCGTTTAGAACACTTGGGATGGTGATTGCTGGAGGCAAAATGCTGCTTCAGACCTTTTAAGATATAGTTGAGTGGAGACTGCACTAGTATAAAGAGGCCAGTATGGGTTGAACGAGCAATTACAGGAGACTGCTCCAGTGCAGGTGAAGTGGGAAAGAAGTATTTCCCAACTCCCCATGCCTCCTCCACCCTCTTTGGCAGGAATATGTTTGCATAATTTGTTAGGAAACTGCTGTCAAATATCTGTAATTCTATATATATATTCCCAGGAGTAAAAAAAACTCTGAGAGCTTTAATTTTGTGTATATTCCTGTGGGGACAGTAGAATGTGTGATATAAACCACCCTTGAGCTTTGGCACATCGTCTCTCTATTCCTTCAGATGTGCTCAATCCTTTCTTGCACTTAGAGGTTGGAGAAAACAACTAGGCATCAGCCCTGAAGGCACCAATGTCCTGAAAAACTTCATTTTGGCCCTCTACCTATGCCCATTTCCCCAGGTGTTTAGGGATTGCCCTCCAGCTTAGGCCTCAACCTTCAGTCCCAGCCTGAATGGCATGGTAGATGTACCTGTCTCCTCTCCAGCCTTGTTTTCTGGATGGACCCCATGGTCTTGTTCAATCCTTGGCTCCATCTCCTTTTGCTATGAACTGAACACTTGAGTAACCATTAGACCTGTTCCATCACTCTCCTTGTTTAGGGTTGTCATGGAGCTTGTCACCAACACGCAGCTCTGCTCACCATGTTCAGATATAGTGGGAGTGTGGCCCATAAGTGCCCTGTGGTCTCCACTCTTTGTCTGTTGGAGTAGCCAGCCCTTGAGGTACCCTGAGACCGGAAGACATGGTGACAACTTAGTAATTTTAGGTAAGAAAAGTAACTACAAGTGATGGAACAAACTACCTGCAAGATCACTTTGTCTTTATGAAGCTGAAATAATTGCAAAGATGAAAACATGAGAGCAGAGGGTTAGAATGTTTCTTTACTTGCTGGTGATATTTCAGTGGCTTTTTTTTTTAAGCTTTTCCTGCCTGACACCAGCCGCCCACAGTACTGGTAAACAGCAAGTGGCACACAACAAAAATTCTGTTTTCTCTCTCCTCATACTTGCTGCAGGACCAACAATGGTCTGTCCCTCATAATAAAGGGTCTCAATCCTTAAACCATATTTAAAAGCTCTCTAGAAATTCTCAAAATGCCTACAAAACCCTTTGATTTTAAAAAGATTGGCCCAGTACTGTTGATTACTGCTGTCTTACCTTCTGTTACAGCTTTGACTGTATGTCCTTCTGTTGTCTCTTTTCTTAATCTTAAACTAGAAGCTCTTTGTTCTGCCTTTTTGTGGCATTTCATAAGACTTTCTATCACTCTAGCTACAGTGATATAATTTAGATGCTTTTTTCTGCAGACGAAACTGCTGCTGGTATGTCTTTTCCATTTTCCTTAGTGGATCAGAGCATCTGTCCATCAAGATTCCAAGTCTTTCCATTGTCAACAATAGCTCTGTTTAAGACAAAACTTCTGTAGAAAATTATTATATTACATTTTTCCTGTATGTTTACTGTTATGTTTTTCCTTGAGATGGAAGTGTTTCTGGTTTTTCTGATGGTGTTTTTTGTTCTAATTCAAATTGTCCTCTTACAAATATTAATGTTTTATAATTTTCTTAACATCACTGTAATGCCACAGTAAGCACTATAGGATAATTGTGTATGATGTGTAGCTATATAATCTCAAATTACCCACATTTTTGCCCCTGACTTGCATTACATATTCCCTTGGTCTTTTATTAGGAAACCAAGTTAATAGTTCTTAATGTGACCAGCCTCTCCTCTTGACTGTTGAGGATTTTTTTCATGTGCTTCTTAAACCTCTTGTTGGATTTTAGAACGCAAAACAAGCAAAAAACCAACATAGTTTAGATGGTTTTCTTTGTTCTTGTCAATTAGCAATTTCAATCCATTACTTCAATGTTCTTTTGTTGTTTTAGGATTAATTGTGAGAACTGAACAATGTTTTACAGTGCAATGCACATGTTAGTTCTTGTACTATTCATCTCTTAGTTTCTTACACATGTTAATATAACTTAATGCACATTTTTATTGTCACTTTTTATTGAGCATACAGTGGGCCTTCATTAAGGTGTCTAGTTTTTCCTCTTTTTTTGAGTTAGTAATTTATTTATGACCCTGTTCAACAAGAAGTATGAGTGGTTATAATTTTCACTGTGTTTAGTATTTTGCTTAAATATAATGTGTCCTCATGCTTCCTCTACATAATTCAATTCTTCTGAGAGGAATACATGTATATATGAAATTACTGTTTGGATTACAGTTTGTTTGTACTGCCAAAGTGCATAGAGTCCTGTACAGGTCAGGTGCTAGCTGTTTTGGATGCTCCATGAATACAGCACAAAAGCCCAAATCCTTCATTTGAACTCATTTATAAGCTACAGAAGTCAGATTTATTAATCAAAAACTCATTGTACCACCATTTCTGTATCTTTAGAGTACAGTTTTTGTGACTTCAGATCTTTGAAATCTTCTGTGGGGAGACAGATGGAGATGGTGCTGAAGGCAATCTTGCCTTTGATATATTACAGCTGTGTTAATTATCCAAGAGTGGGAACAGCCTTGCCTTCCCAGCTATGGGTGTGACAAAGAGTGAGGTAGCTGGGAGGGAGTCATAGTCTGCTGGCCCTGCTGGGAGGAGGAAGGGACAGCAGAGTCCCAGGTCAGTCTGGATGGAGCTAGGCACACTTCCCTCATCAGTGTGTGAAGAAGAGCTGAAGCATTGAGTCTACAGACTAGCTGCTGGCATAGATGGACAGACCCTGAGAGCTGTATGGAGCTACCCTTAGGGGACTACAGAAAAAAGGTATGAAAGACTTTTGGATAAGAAGGTGTTGATGCTTGAGGCCTTCTGATATTTTACCGAGGCACTCTGAGTGTTGTGGCTGTCTCAACAGCCACATTTTTCTACTGTTATGTTTGATTAGTTCAAATAGTTGTGTTTTCTGTTTATCGGTATTATGATTTTATCAAATAGCTTGTTTTACATGAGTGTTACATGCCTTTCTTTCTGAATTTCTGTTCTGTATTTTGTACCATGATTTGTATGATCTGAAAGTTGTTTCCATATGAATTAGATTCTGGTTTTCTCCTAATAGAAAATGTTTTTATTGGACTCTGTGTAATCCTCTGCATATGACAAATCTTTTCCTAGCTCATTACTGTGATGTATTCTGGTTTGTAGCCCTCTGTGATCGCAGCCTGTTGACTTCTGTCATTCTACTGCATTTCAGTTCTGCTTGTTAGGTTGTTCTCTTCTTACATGGCAGAGTAATTTTCTCTCTTTTATATCATTCTTCATCCTACATCAGCCTCTTGAGCCCCAGATGTTACTGGACTAAAAATGGGACAGAAATTAACCCTGAACTGAGAAGACCCCAAACACTCACTTTTACCATTTTTGCAGTCTACCATATATGAATGCATCTTATGTCTCTCACAGGGAGAACATTTTGAAAGGGGCCAGGACTGTTTCACAGACTGTGATTTTCATGTCCCTCAGCTATGAGGGATACCTGGATAACCACGGGCTGCGCAGATAAACCAGTTATCAAGATTCTCCAGCTGTGTTTCCCCCACCCTTTTCCTTTGCCCCCTGCCTTGTAGGCGCTATTTAGTGCTGTTCTGTCCATAGGCAACCTGTACTAGTAGCTATCTGCTACAAACTCAGGGCTTATCATCCACTTGTCAGAATTGCACGTTATTTTGTACCACAGCTTCAAAATCTGTTCTTGTGTTCAGAGCTCCAGACAGACCTTGTTCTCTCACATTACCTTGGTTGTAGAGCTATCCTGTGCTACAGAGGGTATGGGTCAGTGGGGGAAAGGAGGATCTGCTGGAAGAAGATGCTTGAAAGCAAAATACTGGGCAGAGTCCTTCCCTAAAGAGCGCAAAGTCTGCATTTCTATTTCTACCAGCATTCTAAGTAGTCAGAATTAATGTGCTGTGTGCTGAGGTATTTTTTTAAGTTTCCTGTAGCAGGAAGATGTAGTATGGCTCCTGTGCTTGCAGCAGCAAGGTGAGTGGTGAGAGATGTGGAGACCTGATTCTGCTGGCATTGGTTGCCCAGAGGCCTCGTTTGTGTGTACAGCAGCGAGGGCAGGGTCTCCGCTGTCCTCTCCAGCCCTCCTGGCTCAGGGAGCTGTTCTTGTATCCCTGAGCTTTGCTGGGGTCAGGGAAGTCTTGGCGATGAGACTTTTTTTTTTTATTTGTGCGGGGGATGGGGAAAGGGCTGCCTGTTTTGTAAGAACTCCACTGTGATGGATTAACTTTGTTTGCTCTTGACTGATTGCGCATGGCACATCCAGAAGAGGTTGCGGAGGGCCCAGCAGCCCGAGCAGAGCCATCAAAGGCTCTGTGTGGGCAGGGAGTGGCGAGGGCTGCGCCCTCCTGGCACGGCCTCCTCCGAGGCGTGGGATGTCAGGGATCCGTGTGCCGGCTCCCTGTGCCCTCGCTTCCTGAGGGAGCCAGCCCTTCCCCTCCCTCCTCCCAACAGCTCCACTAGGTCTCTAGTGAGCCTCAGCGGGAAAAGACAAAATTCTGTTCATGAATAGCTTTACAGTCCCCTTTCTCCCGCCTACCCTGCTCTCTGTCCTGGGAATGTGCTGCCCGCACAGTGACCAGGGAGGAATTTGGAGACATTTGCAAGATAATGCCGTATCAAATGTTCCATTCTCACACTTTGTTCTTGAATTTTTCAAAACTGTTTAGTATGTATTTCCTTTCAGTGTTCATGAATAAGCACACTTCTCCCAGACTAAAAATGGGAAAATGCATTTCCAAATGTGTGAATCCATGTAACTGTAATAAATTGCTTTAATTATGTATGGTGTGGTTAGTTTTAGTTCGTTTCTGGAAGCCCATTGTGCGTTTCTGCCTGCAACAAGTAGCTTTTCCTGTTTGCTTGCTGCTGTTTATCAGACTGGTTGTCCTTTTAAAGTAATCCTCACCCATATTCTTCCCTTAACAAATGCTCGGCAAGAGCCTTTTTGATCTTCAAATTCTCAGTGTCACCTTGGTTGTTGCTCTGACAGACAGCAGAAGGTAGAGTCTAGATTTCCTCATTAGGAATTTGGTCTTATGATGCTTTTAAGACACGTGTTTTTCATCTGGCTTAAGATGTTTTTAGAAAGGTATAAAGTTACAGCTCAAGGGAGAGTGAATCAGTTTTGGGCATCTAGTAAGCACAGGTAGAGGTCATTTATATCATCTTCCTCAGCTCCTGTGGTCACAGCTCCTGGGAACTTGAGCAGTGCTCTTGCATGCTTTTCTGTAGTTACTGTTTCTCTTGGTAAGTGCCAAATTCTTTACTATTTTTCCTTTTTTTAGTATTTGGGAAGATTGGGGAAATGTGCTATCAAAGTCTTTTGGCTTCCTTATTTTTTGAATGACAATAGATACGGAAGCATAATTATCTTGTTTTTACTCCTGGCTAACAAATACTTCTTACTGTACTTTTTTTTTTCCTTGTCCACTACTGCCTGCATTCAACCTATTTGTTTTTGTTTCACCTGAAAATGAACAAACTTTTTAACTGTTTCACCTTTTGTAAGGTAGATAGTGTTGGAGTTATTAAACTCAAGTTATTCCCTATTACAATCTGTGACTTAAGATGTTAGGAGGTATGAGAAAAGGTCTTACTTTGAAGACTTTCAACCTGAAGTTGAAAAGGAGGTAGCAAAGATTAAAGGGAAGCTTTTCTGCTTTCTGTTTGGGGTTTTTCCCTATCAGCAGTGTGGAAAAGCTGTTCGGTACTGTTGGGATTAAATGCAGAGAAGAACTGACAAAAATTTTCTCTTCCTCTGTAAAGAACTGATTTTTCAGAAGGTTTGGAGTCAATTTTGAGAGCTAAAACAACCCTTCACATTATGGTGACCAGTCTGTGCCCATCATAGCCCTCATCTTCTCTGAGGAGCTCCAGCACAGCCAGCCACAGTGATCTTACGTGTCTAGAATTATCTTTTGTGCAGCTCTTCCCACAGCTGGGAAACTGATAGTGTTCATTTATTCCTCTGCTCATAGCTATCAGTGTGTGCAAAAGGGAGATATTTGCTCTTCCTTCCTGAAGCTTTCTCTGTAGAGGTTGCTCTTCTCTCAGGATACAATGACCATATTAATGAATTCATCAATCACAATAATCTGATTAAATTGATGGGGACAGAGAGCCAGCAGATGAAACAAACAGATTATTTTAAGTTATATGAGATACCCAATTAGTAACTGACTCAGCATTTAAGTGAAAGTGTTGCTCAAGAGATTTCCTGGTAACCAATGTAATAAACAACACTATGGCTTTTCATCTTTGAGAAGGGCTTGTGCACTGTTATTAGGAACCTGTAAGTAAAGCAGTAGCAAAGTGTTGCCCATAAAAAAATATCAATTATATATTACTTTTTTAAAAAATATGGATTTGTGTATGTGCATTTCACTTAGAAATGAACTAGGCTATGGGCAGTATAATCAACAGATTAATATGGATTTTAAGCCTTGTACAGGTACTTCAGCCATGACCCAGTGAATGTGTGTTCAGGCATATAGGAAACTGAGTCTTGAATAGGAAGGGAGTTGCTTTGTGTCCCTGAGGTTTTGGGGGCAGTCCCCTAGAGTATAGAGATAATGGGAGGGAAGCTCTCTGTCAGGGAGCATATGTTTTTGTGGCGATTACACTGTGTATAGATTAGGACTTCTGGGAGGGAGGGAATGGGAAAATGTGCTTGGAACATAGGACCATCTGCCAGTACCTTGGCACAGTCATTTCATTAATGGGATGCTTATTAGCTTGAGTCCTGTAGAGATAGACAAGAAAGGCAGCAAAAGAGACAGAAAACTGTCATCCAGCTGCCATTGAAAATGGGAAAAGATGGCTCTGATGACCTCTAAAATCTGATTTTATTAGAACTACTTGTGCTCTTCTAGGTAAGAAGGTATCAGTCTTCTTGTTGCAGAAAAATTTTTTTCTAAATTTTGTGTTGCAGTGTGGGATGTTCTGTGGTAGCGAAAATGTTAAAACATAGGGTTAGCTAGAACAGAGAAGAAGGTGTTAGGAAAAAATTAGACAACTGTGATTTTTAGTGGGAAGTTGTTGTTTTTTCATCAAAATCTCCCTTTTCCCTTTGGTAAACACTTGAGGTGACCTGTACTGAATGTTGGTTATTTAATGCTTATGGTGATATAGGATGGCACCTGGAAAGTACAATCCTGAGAGCATCGCAGTCCCAGCCCTGGCCTAATGCAGGAGCCTCAGAGAACACAGTCTGGCCTGTGTTCCATGTGAGGCAGAAAATTTGGGGAATGCTCTTGTTGGGTCACAAAGTAGTGTTCCAGAGGCAAAAGGGCAATGGTTAGAGCCTGTGAACTCTGTTCCTGTGTCCTCATGTACCCAGTTCTGCTGCTGATATGGTAAGTGTCCAAGCTTGTGCTCTCTTCCTCGGCTTTGCTGTCCTGTAGATCAGAAAAACTTTACTTAGCTTGTTTTAGGGAGAGCTCTGATATTCTGTTGACAGAAGGGTTAAATGCTGTCGTATTTAAACAGCTCTGTTTTTCTTTTGGCAGTTGAGTCAGACTTGAGTCTGGGTGAGGGTGAGATGCCAGAGCCTGGTGAAAATGGTGGTTGGAAGTAGAAAGCAGTTTGAGTGTTGGCATTTGGGAAATTTTCCTTTGGTTTATACAATTCAGGTTAGAGTGGTAGTTGAGATTAAGGGAAGGAATGAGAAAAAAATGGTTACCTGTGAAAAGACTTATAATCTGCAGGTGCCTTAGTTCATGGGAGCATGGGTGTGTTCAGGACAGTGTGAATGTTAGGCAGTTCACCAGCAAGATGGTCTGTTAAATAAGGCTGGACAAGTTTTTGTTTGCACTTGTAGGATGGAAAAGGCAGTTTCCCCTGATGTTTTTTGCTGATATATGAGGTAACTCAAATGGAGCATTGTCTCTGACTTTGTCTTTTGTAAATCTAGGGAAACAAAAGGAACATGCATTTTCAAAAAACNGAAAAATATAGCTTAGGAGTGTCAAAACACCTAAGCAGAGTGACGCTTAACTGAAAGGGGGTTGGTTAGTCATCTACTCTGCAAAGTCTCTTTTTGTATTGAGGATGGAAGAAGATTAGTGAGATGAAAATCTGTGTTATTACAGAAAGAAGAATGGGTTATGGCTGGGTCCCAAAGGAGAAAGAATTTTTAAACATTATTAAAAAAACCTAACCCTTTGCTGTGACTCACGTGTAATGCTTAGACAATTACAGGAAAAAAAAAATTATAGTAGTGTACAGCATGGTGTTTATATCTGTAAATATGTGTACAAATACTGATGTAAGATAAATGTAGATTCTGACCCTGTGCTTGTTGAATTTAGTGGAAATACTTCTGATGATTCTGACAAGCATTTAATCAGATTCTCACACTGACACTTGAATGTGTTCTGAAATTCAAACTGAATCTTCTACTTTTGAATATTTTTTTCTAGCTGCCTTAAAATGGAGCAGAGTTGATTCAAAGTCTTAAAAAATATTTGCCCTGCATGTGGAACCTTTTTGTGTTTTATCTACTGAAACCCTGATAGTATCATACATTGATAATACTCACTTGCCATGTCACATGATTTTTGCATAGAATTATAGAACCACAAAATAGCAGAATATGCTGACTGGGAGGGTACCCATCAAGATCAACAAGTCCAACTCCTGTCTCTGTGCAGGACACCCCAAGAATCCCACCATGTGCTTGAGTCTGTTGTCCAAACTGACAATTCATGTACTTTCTCTCTCAAGTAGTGGAAGAACGTTGTTGGCCCCACAAGGGCATGGTAGGTCAAGGTTTTGGCTCAGTTTACAAGTCTAAAAGGCTTTTCACTTAGTGAAGCTGTAAAGAAACCTCCAGCTGGCTGGATGCCTCTCTTAAAAACACAAAAGTGGCCTTATTCTGAAATGATGCTCAGGGAACATTGTGCATGTCTCAGTGTCTTGGGATGAGAGGAGTGGGAGGGGGGCCTTTGCTGAGATTCCAGTGAAGCCAGGAAAGTCAGATGTTTACGTGAAAACACAGGGAATTTAATCTGATTGACTCAGAATTACTGTGAAAGGATAGAATAAGATGGTAAGAGGAAGAAGGATGGCAGCAATGATGAGCTTTTAACTTGAGATATGAAAGGAAATTAAGGTTAGCAGAAATTTTCATTTCATTGCAAGCACAAAAGCTCCTTTAGCTATTTATGTGAACTATGAAATTGTGGAGCTTCCTGAAGTGTTTCCCTTCCAGCAGA
>VZUA01104864.1:6438-18202 GCA_013401035.1 Horornis vulcanius
AAAGGTTTTTTATTTTTCTTCTTCCTTTTACGTTGCTGGCTTGTTCTTATCTTTAGCCAGAAGATGCTAACATCATTTCCTTTCTTATAAATTGGCTTGCACATGATACAAAAACACAACATGAACTTTCTTTTCTAGCTTAATAGTGGTTTTGATGCTTCAGTGTTTGGATATTTAAGAATCCTGATTTAATCTCAGAACTGTTAAAAAATTATTTTCCAAGCCAGTGAGTATGCATATTGCCTCAATGAGCCTTCTTTTTTAATTAAGCAGCAATATTTAAGATGGAAATATGGATTTAATTAGAACAAGCAATGTTTGCAAAGTGATGATAACAGGACTTTTTTTGAGGTAGCATGTCTACCTCTTTTGTTACCTTTCTAGTCCTGTTTGAAGTAGAAGTGTGACTGGCCCATAGGTTTTAACAAAACTGACTACTGAAGCAGATTCAGAAAGCAGTTATTCCCCTCTTCAATAGTAAATGAGTACCAGAAAAAAAATCCCACAGTCTTAAAAGCTTTCATGAAGTTTTTAAGAGGGAATCAGTTTATTAGTGATTTACCTGCTTGTGAATGAAACATGAAACTTGTTTCTATTGATCCCATTGCTGTGCCATCTGGGTAAATCATGTGAATTAAAATGATAGTGAGTGACAAAAAGTCCCATGACTTCACAAAAGGAAGCAAGAAAATCAGTGAATTGCTACTGTTTTTTTCCTGTTCAACAATCTTCCAGTTTTGACATTTAGTTATTTTATTTTCAATCTAGCTATCTAATTAATAGAACAGGTATGTCCTGAAAACACATTTTAGAGCTTTCACGTAAAGCTGTGAGGATCTCCCACTTTGGCAATCAAATAGTTAATCACAAATGGGAACTTCAGGCCAACAGGTGGTCATTTAAGTGAACATTTAACAGATAGGACATCATGGGATGTCACAATAAAAAATTCCCTGTGCTTCACATGGGTTCTGCCACCAGGTATCCCTGAACAGACCTTTCAGAGACTGCTTGGTGCCATAGTGGATAATTAGAGCTGATTTCAGTGTGAGCATGTCAGGCTCTGGACTGTTTTTGTGTCTGGGTGTGCAGGGTATCACATGTCTCGAAGGGGCTTTGGCTGGCTGAAGACTTCAGTTTCCCGGGGCAGTGCAGCTGCTCGGAGATTGCCTGCTCCTGTCAAGAAACACTGTTAATGCAGTTTTGAAAAGCACTGCAGGATGGGCACAAACATTGTGTGGGTCATGGGTAGCTAGGTAAGTCCTCAGTATAGGCATTGTGCAGCTTAGTCTAGGGCTGCAGTGTTTTGTTTTTGTCCTTGCCCAAAGTGTCCAAAGCAGCAGGCAGGTTTAAAAGTGCCCATGGGAGTCCCAAATGCCATTAAGCAGGAAACAACATTGTTTTGCACGCAGGTGTTCTCAAAGCTGGTGTTTGTGCTGGTGCAAGAGGAAAGCAGCCATGGTACACACCTTCAGTGGAAAGCACCTCCACTTCCAGGGATGATTGACTCTTTTGTGAGGAGTTAGATAAGCCCTGAAAATTTGCAGATTGACAAACTGAATTTAGAATGTCCTTCTGGGACCTAAATGGCAAGCAAAACAGCTTTCCTAATATCTCCTTTCTCTGGGACTGCTTCTGAGTGGAATTTATTCCTTACAAAACCATCTGTTAGCTTGTTAAGCACAGGAAGATGATACCTGCAGACAGCACCCAAAATCAGCCAGCTTGAGCCTTGGTCTGGTGCAACTGAAGTGGGCTGCCCTGAGGCTTGACAAGATTTGCAGTGTGTCAGGTGCAGAGGGACCAGCTCCTTATTGCAGCAGCTGCCATGGCCACCAGGCAACAATCTGAGCAAAGGTACTGCCAAAGGTTCTTCTTCCTGGAAGAAAAAAAGGTTTGCAAAAATAGGCTTAAGCCTGGTGTGTCCCCCACTGATTGTTGTCAAATGGAGAGGTATGGAAACTTTGCCTGCAGCACTTACATGTAAATGTATCCATTGTCACCACATGGCTGACACTTGAGGTTCTAAGAACCATCAAAAGTAATATCTAAGCTTTTCTTTCTAAGGAAAAAAACCCTAATCAGATTAGAAGGCAGTATGTAAATGGTTATCTGGGAAGTATGTTAATGCTAGGGTAGTTTACAGTAAGCTGGTATAACTCCTATTTACAAAGTAACTTTACAAAAAAAGTGGAGACCTTTTGAAAATTCTTTCAGTATGTTTATGAAACAGTTGAACTTGATTCCTAAGAGAAGTGTCACTGCAGACCAGCAACACCATGGAATTTGCCTGACAGGCAAATACACAGATGTACAGTGCAATCATGGGAAGTGATTTGTTGTGTTATCAGGTTTCAATTTCCTTTAATTTGAGTACCCCATGTATCTGTGAGGTATCACTGCAGCAGTACAACTGCAAATTAGACTAACCAAGGGTCTTAAGGGTCCTGGTCAGGTTTGTCACTGAGATTTCCTGGCTTTCAGCCCTAAAATTCAACAATTTGACAACACATCAAGCCTGAAAAAAGTCTAGATTCAACAAAACTGAATATTGTGCGTTGCTAGTAGTGCCATTGCATGCATTAAGTTCAATTCTGCATGAGTGGGTAAATCCCAAGAAACTAGGGAATCACTGTTGGCACCTGAACTGTGTGTTAATAGCAGCAAGCTGCATTTTAGCTCATTACCTTCAAGTGAGCTCCAGTACATCTCTGTGAGTGGCTATGTGGGCACAGTAGCTTGAGTCTGTGTCTCCTGCATTTGCAGTCTTTTTTGGAATATAGACACAGTCACTGTCTTGTGACCATTTGTACATCTATGAAATTATTAATGATTTTTTTCCTTCTTAGGAGAGTTGTGTTGAGAGGACTTGAAGAAAATTTGGAAATGGGAATTAGTCAAAATTGACAGAAACAGTATAATAATCCATTATTTAGATTGAGAGTATAGCACATTTGAACCAGTATCAATTCCCCCAGTAAAAGCCCTCTCAGCCTGTAGAGCACTGCCTTTTAAAAAATCCTCCCCTCAAGTAAAGAGTCAGTTTTTCACATACCTGATCATGCCAAGTAATGATACTTGATTATCCCTAAAAATTCTTACTCAGCTCTTTTAGCCAAATTATCCTCTCTGGAAATGGGAGCTCTGTGGTAAAATTGATAGAGTTTGGCTGTTGAATTCTAGTAGATCCATGCTACCAATGCTGAGTCTTTGATGAACACTCACTCCTAAGGATTTACAAAAACCTGAATTTGAAAACTTGCAGGCAGAATGCTCAGTTCCAGTAAATCACACATTTTGTGACAGGGTGAGATAGCTGGAGATTAAACACACTTCCTCCAACATCTCTGTGTTTGGAGATTAAACACACTTCCTCTTCACTGTTTAATAGTGAAGATCAATCTATTTAATAATTTAGGGATTAAATAGTAGCATTATAAGAAGAGAAGAAAGCATAAAGAGGAAACCATCCCATCATACAGCATTTCGACAGGATTAAAGGCTCAGAGCAAAAGTAGGAAATAAACGTGTTAGCTCAGTAGGTTCTGCGTACATGCAGCTTTGGGCAGCAATGTTGGGGATATGCAGAGGTGGGATGTTCAACCTTTTGTTACTTGTGGTAGTATTAAGCTTTCATTTGGATTCATTGACTACTGGGGCTTCCTTAGGAGAGCACTGTCCAGTGAATGAAATTCTCATCCAGCTGACTACCTTTAATTTTTTTCAATGCTGTCACTGCTTAATCCCTTCTGTTTATGTGTTACTATCAGATGTGGACTGCTGGGCTTGCCTCTTGCCCAGTGTCATTTCACACATCTGGGAATGCTGTGGTTTGGGAAATGACAAGTCCCGCTCTTTCCTTCCAGTTTCGCCTGGTGGTAAAGACAGCACTGAAGCTGCTGCTGGTGTTTGTGGAGTACACAGAATCCAACGCACCGCTTTTGATCCAGGCAGTATCTGCTGTGGATGAAAAGAGAGGTGAGTAACCTTCCCAGGGGGTTGCAACATCCCAGCACCACTGAGCACTGCTTTCAGTGGTTCTAGAGTTGCTGTCATTGATGCCTGCTTTGTCCAACATACCCTTCATTTCTTAAAAGCATTTTTTCCGTATTCATCTAAGGTTGTTTGAAAAATTAATTATAATGGGAAAGTGAAGAGTGAAAACTGAGGAACTTGATTGCCTCCTGGGCTACCAGAGTCATTGCCCTTTCCCTGCACCCACATGCTAAGTAACCCCCCCCCCTGTTTCTTCCAACCTCAGAGGCTCCTTTTTGGGCAAGACTGTCTTTCCACTTCCTTCTGGGAAGCAGCAGTCTGATTTAGAAGAGAAAATGATATCTAATCAGTGTAATCCCTTTGAAGAGAAAGACGAGGTCAGTAATAGTACAGGCTTTATAGTAAAAGCAAAACCATCTGTTGTTACATTAGAATAAAGCCCTTGAGCAGATATTATACTATGAAATCTGTTCCCCTTCAGGCTCATGAAAAATACTTGAATATGTATATTGTATTTTTTACAAATAAATAGCACAAAAATGGTTCTTTCTTGTTCTTCCCACAAAGCCATCACTAAGCTCCTGGGGCATTCTCTCTTGATGCAAAACATTCCTTTGCCTCAAGGAGAGTTTTTGAGGTTAGGAGATCCATTGTTGTGGTCTCAGACATGGAGGTTGAAAGGAAGGTTCTCTCTGTGGAGCAACTGCCTCGATACTGAACTTGTCTGAGAGACTTGATATGGTAAAAGTGAGACAAGAAAATGTTCGGGGGTGAGGAGAAAGATGGTGCCAGAAATAGGAAAAAGGAGCCAGATTTTGCTTTCAGTTATCAGAATGGGTTGAAAAGAAAAAAAAAAAAAAAACAAAAGAAAACCAAAACAAAACAAATTATCTCTTACAGCAGGAAAGGAGGCAGGGGCAGTTCAAAACAGTGGATTCTGCTGCTTGGCTTTCTGTTTTGAATTAAAACCAGTAAACCTTACAATGCCATAAGCATAAATATAATAACAATATTCATGTACTTGTGAGCACTGTGACTCATTTTTTCAGTCATTCTTAGTATTTCATCAGCTTCCTGAACTCACTGGTATTCTCAATAAGTTCAAACTGCCATGTATCTATTAACATACTAATAAACTCATTAAAAAAAAAGGAGAAATGAGAACCCTAAACAAAGTATTCCCTTCTCTATCTGTAGAACAGTCTTAGGCCAATATTTACATGCCCCAAAGTAATAAAACAACTTAAGTAGCAACACGAGACTTGAAAAAACTGATGCATGTAGTTAGATGAGCATATGTTAAGAGCATAGTGAAGGGTTTTTACAGGAATTCTCATACCTGTGCTTTGGCAGATTATTTCATGAATTTTTGCAAATACCTTAGCCCAAATACCCAGTTTTCTCTTCTTCCTATTTTTTAAAATTATTTTCATTTAGCAGTTGTACTTAGCTCCTTAAGAGATTTTTTTTTTTCTGGTGTTATATTTAGTTCCCTTTTTAGGTCATCAATGTAATAGTCACAGAGTCATTTTTGTTGGAAAAGACTTTTAAGACCATTGAGTCAAACCATTAACACAGCACTGTCAAGTTCATCACTAAACCATGTCTGTCAGTGCTACATCTGCATGTCTTTTAAATACCTCTGGAGATGGTGACTCTGCCACTTCCCTGGGCAGCCTGTTCCAAAACCTGACAATGCTTTTGTTGAAAAAATTCTTCCTAATATCCAATCTAAACCTCTCTTGATGCAACTTGGGGTAATTTCCTCTCATCCTGACACTTGTTAACTGGGAAAAGGACAACCCCCACCTGGCTACAGCCTCCTTTCAGGAGTCGTAGACAGAAGTAAGGTTCCCCTGAGTCTCCTTTTCTCCAGGCTAAAGAATCCCAGCTCCTTCAGTCACTCCTCATCAGACTTGTACTCCAGACCCTTCACCAGTTTCATTGCCTTTCTCTGGACACACTCTAGCACCTCAAAGTCCTTCTTGCAGTGAGGGGCCCTAATCCAAATACAGGATTCAAGATAAGGCATGTACCACTGCCAAATACAAAGAGACAGTAACTTCCTTGGTCCTGCTGGCCACACCGTTCCTGATGCAGGCCAGGATGCCATGGCCTTCTTGGCCACCTGGGCACACGCTGGCTCACGTTCAGCCATTGTTGACCAGTGCCCACAGGTCCTTTTCCTCTGGGCAGCTTTCCAGCTGCTCTGCCCCGAGCAATGCACAGGATGTTGTGACCCAAGTACCAGGACCTTGCTGACCTTCATACAATTGGCCTCATCCCATTGATCCTCCCTGTCCAGATCCTTCTGTAGAGATTTGTCGCCTTCAGCAGATCAACACTCCCATTAAACCTGGTGTCACATGCAAACTGACTGAAGGTGTCCTCAGTCCCCTCATCCAGATCATTGATAACAGTATTAAACAGGATTGGCCCCAACACTGAGCTCTGGGGAACCCTAAGAGGGATCATCTGCCAGCTGAACTGAACTCCCGGAACTACCTTTCTCTAGGCCAACCATCCAGTCAGTTTTCTACCCAGTGAGCAGTGCACTCACCCAAGCCATGAGCAGCCAGTTTCTCCAGAAGAATGCTGTGGGAAAGTGTCAAAGCCCTTCACTTTTAGATGTGGATGTGCTGTGTTTTAATTTACAATTTTAAATTAGTGGCTTATTAATGAGAAGTACCTGCCTTTAATGACTGATGAAACAAAACAGAAAAAGAGAGAAAAGCAATATGCCTTTTCTTGAACCATTGTCATAAATCTTGCAGGTATGTAATTAAGTTCAGCACTGCTTTGGTAGAAGTTCAGTGTTTCATGTACATACAAGGTGATGAGATATGACATAATTCTTCAACATATGTACCACGCATGATTAACTTATAGAACCCCATATTAACTCAGCCTGGTTTCAAAGTGATCCCGTCTGTGGTTTCTATGTGTGAATACATCCATATGCAAACTGAAGCACAGAGATCCACGGAAGCACTGGCTTTGCTCTGAGGTACAAGCAGACCATAAATGAATGGCCCTCATCATGTAGGAATTAGCTTCTTCTTGGACTTCCATTTAGCTCCTGCCTTCTGCCATGCTTTCTTGTTTCAGAACCCTAGAGGAATTTGGTCTCTTCTTGTTTTAAGCATACCGGACTGCAAAGGCTCCGGAAAGTGGAGCTGGTATTGCACTCTGCTGTCTAAGGATTCTTTATCACAAGTGTATTTTAGGACAGAAATTAAAGCCAAATGGTCCTCATTATCAGTTCTCTGTTTTTCCTGCCATTTCATTTATAGTTAGATTCCACTGAATTAATGCACATACTGTAGGTACAATGGAAAGTTCATTCATGTATAAATAGCCAGGAGAACAAGAAGCTGAGGTCTTTCTGAAAGTGTTACTAGCTTTCCATCCTGTAGCTGCTGGAGACAGGCGCTGTGGCAGTTCTCATGCAAGGTTCTGCCCTTGAGCAAAATATTTCATGCTTTATACAAACTGTGCAGATATTTTGTAGTTGTGATGTCAGGGTTTTGTGTATGACATGAACACATAAAAGCATTAAAATAAATACGAAAAAGATCTAAAGAGGAAAGTGAGAGAAGAATGGGACTTAAAACAATGGGCAATGTTATTCAGAAAATAGACTGTATTAATTTAATATCAGCCTTCAGCCTCATTGTTCTTTGTGTATACACCATGCATGGTTACTCATAACAGTGCAAGTAGCATCAGAGTTGAGGCTACAACCTCCCTGTCAGGATAGCTGTGACAAAGAGCTCTTCCCAGTGACAAACCTCTAAAGGGCAACCAAGCAGTTCTCATTTTACCCATTAGAAGGCAGGAGAACACATAAAACTCAAATCTCTGCTGTTTCACTTCACTGAGCCTGTTTCATCAATCCCATTGATTTTGCCATGCGTCCTGCATAAAAGTCATAACCTTATGGAAACATCCCCATCTGCTCCCAGAAAAATCACTAGAATGTTACCATTCATCTATATCATCATTTTTCTGCATCAGGATCTGGTGAAGGAGTAAATTCACCTATTCCCTAACTAGAATCAAGAAGAGATAGTACTATCAATGACTGTGGGAGAGCTACTCCAATATGTACTAGATGAAACCTTTCTTTCCAAATGTAATTTTCCTCATTAGGATCTCAATCTGAAAAGGTCTCTTTTTGCTTTAAGCCTACTGGACTGCACAGGCTCTGGATGGGGGAGTCTGAAAGGGGGAGCTGAGCAGGATCTGCCTATGTCCCATGCTGTATGGGTCATAGGTTGGAAACTATAGATTGTCCTTACATATATGCAAGAATATTAACCCAAGGACAGCAAAACAGTAAGCTCATGGTGCAAATTCCACAGCAGAACTGTCTTATCCTGGATGGGTAGTAGATGGTCTTACAGCTATTTCCACGTTCACTTCTTGGCTGTTCAGATTGAGATTGTAATGGGGGTAAGTAGCATTTGAAAGAAATGTTTAACTTTGTACAAATTGAAATAGCTCTGTCAAAGTCATTGCTAATACTACCTCCTCTTGACTGTAGTTAGGGAACAGATGAAGAATTTGGCATTTAAACCTAGATTTTGGAAGTTTAGTAGCAGAAGCATAAAGAAAGCCTTTGAAAGATAAATGAGCTGTTACAGGGCTGCCTTAGTAGTAAGTGTGCCCAAGCAACAAGTTTTTTAAAAAATTATATTCTGAAATAAAATAGCAGTGTTGCTAGAAGAAATTATATATCATCCTTGCAGGAAAACAGGAAGGTGACCATGAAATTATTATTTTATGATAATGAAGAATTATTGAGACATTCAGGGAAAAAAAAAAAACAAACCACATGGATGCTGCCTAAAAAACAAACCAGGATTGTTCCAATAAGAGTAGAACCTGCCTGCAATAACAAAGGACTCTCACTGAATTCAGTGGATTAAATAATTATGTTTTTATGTTGCTATCGACTCCCTGTTTTTCCAAAAGGCTTTATTGTGAGTGAGACTTGCATGGTTACCCCATTTTTTTTCTCTTTCCTATTTGCTTCCATTTTTCATTTTTTCACTGAAAACCACAGGAAAACATTTTTGTAGTGAGAATATAATTCCTGCTGATCATATATCATTTGCAAGCTGAGTGAATTTGTTCCACATGATTTTTGAACACATACTGCACAAAATGTCTGGCAATATAGAGAATCCAGTAAAGAGGTGTCCAGTGTATTTTCATTATAGACATGTACTTGAATTAATATTTAATTACTAATGCATATAGATACATCTGGAGAGCTGAGAGTAATGGAGGTAAGTAGCATTTGAAAGAAATGTTTAACTTAAATGCTTAACCGCCTTCGCCTTTAATTTTGCTTAAGATAAAAAAGCCTTGACTCAGTAGTAAAGATCAGAGGCTGTCTGAGGGGGGAGAGGAAAAAAGAGAAATATTGCTGTCTGCACATTCACTTTTAGACAGGTTTTTCCACACAGTGCACTGCCATTGCCTTGAAAACGCAGATCCTTGTTTAGCAGAGATTTCATGTCTGTGTAGCAGGGTACACGTATGATATAATCTTTAATAAGCAAGGGCTGTCACAGAGTTTATGACTTGGGGTGACTGATCAGTCAGTGACAGGTGGTTGTGATGGCACTTTTGCATTTTGCTGCCTGATTATACTCCAACTCTCATCATCAATGTAGTGTTCAGGGGATGTGGACTATTGGAATACTCTGCATGTCTCCTTCTGAAACTGCAGTACTGTCGCAGTTATGTTTGTGTAGTTGACTTGAGTGTATCTCTAGGCTAAGGTTAGCTCTCTGCTTAGTCCTCTTCACCTTTAACTTTACTCCAAACAAAACACTGAATTGCAGTCTTTAATTATTTATTTCAGTTTTCTAGATAAATGTAATGTGAATGTAACCAAATTTTATCTAGAATGTATCTAACCAATGGATCTAGCTGTTAGTCAAGTGAGGACAGTTTTACAAGGCACCTTCCACGCACGAGGCTGAGTCTGGGTGGTGTGTTGCTTGCCTGATGTTTTTAGCACAATAATTCACTAAATCATTAGAGTTTAGGTATCAGAGAAATATGCAAATCAAGCAAATAACTAAGAGCACAAATTTTGACCGTTCTTGGTGGAAAATGAGAGAATCATATCTGAAAGTTCTGTAGGTAGGTTTCCTATTAAAGCAATCTGAGAAAGAACCACAGCAAAAATCTTTTCCCCTCATTGATCATTTCTTTTATCCAAAACACATAGCCTGTAATTTGAGAAAACTCTTTCTCTGCCACAATGTTTTGTTAACCTGACTTACCTTAGTGCAGTACAACTCAGCAATAGCAGCAGAAATAGGAGCAGCAGACACACTGAAAGCACAGCATGTAGGTCTGCTGAAGATTTATCAAAGTGTATATGAACCTATGATAGGCTGGGTAAAATTCTTGTCACCTGATTTTTAGTGTTTTGGTGTCAATCTCACTGTGCTGGCAAAGCTTCCTTTGTCATCAAGGGAAAGAAGTTGGAGAGAGTCCACCTGCCATATTTTCTATCCCTGTAATAGGTTGGACTGTAGTTTTTACTGTATGCATTAACTTAGCTCTCTGGGGAGCAGGAGAGACTGTAGACAAAGCTGAATCTTTCTGCTTGAACTTTTACCTGGCCACATATGCCAACTTGTGCTACCTCTTTGATGAGTGTTTTTGCTGTAGCTTTCCATTTTGATCACCATAACCAATGCTTTCTGCTTTTCCTCTAGGAGCCAAGCCATGGTCCAACATCATGGAGATACTGGAGGAGAAGGATGGAGTTGATACGGAACTACTGGTTTATGCAATGACCTTGGTTAACAAGGTTTGTTAGCTTTGTTAGCATGACTGGTGCAGACAATATTAGTGTTTTCTATTGTTTAATTAACTTTCCTGTTGAGAGTATATGACGGAGGAGACCTGTCACAGAGAAGTTGCAGGACAAGCTGTTGTCTATCAGCACACTCCTGTTACTTGTGCTGCAGCCACCCAGAGGCAGCAGCTGGGAGCAGAATTATTATTTTGGTGGATGTTGTGTGGAACTGTGGTCTGACATGGCTCCTCTGCCAGCGCTGACTATGCAGTGCTAAAAGAAAATGTGACAGGCTAATTCAACAGGCTATCCAAGGGGAGAAAGAAAGCAAGTGCTGGTGAAACAATCACATGCTCACAAAGGCTTGTCGTGAACACAGTTTTCTAGTTCATGTACTTTAATTTTTTTTTCCTGAGGTACAAATATGATGAATTTAATAGGTCTGAGTGCTAGTAAGCTTGCTTCTGCTTAAAAAAGTGAGGTTACATTTTTTCTTATTTCCCTATATTTTCTGGTGACCGGATTTACAAGTCGTGGTTTTGCCATAAAGTCAAATATTTTCTGAAATATTGACTTATGCCATTGGGAAGGAGAAAACAGAAAGTCCTTGAAAGTTAGAAATTTATTAGTGTAAATTCCCTAAAAATCAGCATCTGGTCATAGACAAATTGTAGAAGGTATAGTGAAATTAAAGATTTTTTTTAAAGAGCACAGAAAGCCAGCATACTCTTGGCAAACAAAGGAATTGTGTGGTTTATGGTTATACTTAATAGGGCAGAGTATTAGGAAATATTATTCTTACTCATTGTATTCACTTGAAGATGCTGAGTTTGTTCATGGAGGTTATACACCAAGCTGCCAGCTTATTGGGCTCTTGGCTACATGATTGGAATTGTGGGTTGCTTTTTTGTTGGGTTTTTGTTTGTGTTTTTTTTTTTTTTT
>VZUA01104890.1:0-10010 GCA_013401035.1 Horornis vulcanius
AAAACAAAAACAAAAACTAAAAAGCTGTAAATATGAAACACTAAACTTTCGACGAATTAGTATTTAGTGTATTTGTATGTTTCTCACAGGGCAATAAATGTTGAATACTCAGACATGTTAACACAAGGAATAAATTCAGCCACAATTAAATGTTACTAATGCAAGCAGTTTTAATACAGCTTAAAGCTCTGCCATCTGCATACAGATTACAAACACAACACTGACTGGCCAGCCCCATGGACAGCCCTGCTCTGTGGGCTAGTTCAGAGGACACAAAAATAAAACCCCAGACATTTTCCTCCAGTACACATGCAAAACTGATGCACAAAAGTCCTACAACATTCACATACTTGAAACTAATGGCAGTGATGGGTGATTTTTATTAAACCATCTCCAGTATGAACTAAGGCAGCAACACAAATTTTAAACTTGGGTTTAAAGTGCTGGGCTGCAGTAACTTATGCTCATGGCATTATATTGAAATGAAAGGACTCACTTAAAAGGAGCACCTGCAGTCCCTCACAGAATTTCACTGTCCACACCTGCAAGGCGTCTTTTGAGGAAAATCAGTGACACTGCAAACACTGTATTGTGCTGCTGCTCAAAAATTTAGTTTTCTGCATACGAGGGAAGAAAATTGAGAGCTCTCTCTAGCTTTGGTTCGGATCTTCTGCTATCTATGTAGTGAACCCACACAGTAGAACTGCACTATGCTCATTAGGCCCTGGAATGTTTAATTTAAATGGATGCATTGCCAGGTAAGCAAGGAAAGGGGGTGGAAAGACAATGAAAAGATGACAGAGGACAGAAGCAGGTCTAGAGAGATGAGGTAAGTTAGAAACGCAGATTTGCTGGGGCTTTTATAGTCTATTCCAAGAAACCAGAGTTTTTGCCACACTCCCTGTAATTCATAAAAGAAACTTTCAAAACAGAGACTTCCGGAATGAGACTGGCCAAAAACTCTCATCATTTCTGACTGAGAACAAAGCTGTCACAAATTCAGGGTCTGAACAGGAGAAGCAGATCCAAAATAAAAGCTAAACCTGTCACTTCCTCAGGATGTTACAGAAGTGAGAAACCTCTAATCCCAAAAGCTTTACATGGAGAAACACCAAGAAAATAAAGAACTAATCTCCCTCAAGCCTTCTTTTTCCACAGGGCACCTAGAATGACATGTGAAATATGCTGTAGGTATCTATTTCAAATATCTGGAACCTTATCTGTACCTCTTTATTACAGGGAAATCCATATTTGCAATGGAGAAAGGAAAAGAAGAAACACAACAAAAGCCTGCTTGGCATAAACAGCTTCCACACTAGCTACTGCCTGCTACTTCCAGTGCACCCCGAGCTGCTGACACATCTTCAGTGCAGTTAATGCACTTCTGAAGCTTTAAAACAAACAAACAAACAAACAAACAAACAAACAAACAAACAAACAAACAAACAATTCTCCAAGGAATCAAACCCATATTTATCAATCATGGATGCTTAGTTCCACATTTCCAATTAAAATACTCAACAACTAGCTAATAAAGGTGCCATCAAATCTCCATGAGAAATCAGTTCTTGTAGCTCAGTCCAAGTAAGAGCAGCATTTTCCTACCCCATGTATGAATTGCAAACTTTAATTTTAAATTAGCAAACATGGCTAAACCATTTCCAGCTCCCACAAATGTGATTTAGGATGTTTTTGAAATTACTTGTTCTCCTGGTTTTTATTATAACAACCTAAGATTAAGTAAACTTTTGCAATACCTAAATCGTAAAAGAAACTAAAGTGCTGCACACTAAGAGAAATACATCTCAGAAAGCTTCCAGATTTCCTGGCCCTGTGGGCCATAAAGAAGTTCTGCGATGGAGAAACTCTCTGAACTAGAGAAAAGCAATCCAAAGATGGAGGAGGATGTGAAAGAGGTCCAAACAGAGTAAGATACCTCCAAGTAGGACTTGTGAAAACCAAAAGATGAAAGACTGTGTTTTTCAAATGGGCCACAAAGTAGAAAGAGTTTAGAAGGATCTGTTCCGTCATCTATTTTAGGAAGAATTTCCCAAAGCCAAAGTGAAGAGCCTTGAGTGTTGATCTGCTTGAGTAAGATAATGACCTGAAATAGAAGTTTGCTGTCACAGGGAATAAGGTTGCATGTGTAGTTGGCAGAACGCACGTTTTTGGGGAAGTTTTAAGGAAATGTTAACAGCAAATATTACTGCCCATCAACACCTGCTTCCAAAAATTGGAAAAGTGACTCAGTGCCAAAAAACCCTAGAACCAAACAAAGAAAACACAACCACAAGAGGATGGTATTTCTGCATACTCTAGATTGAAGTAAACTATTCACAAAAGAGATCAGCACTGGGAAACTCTTTTTTCCCCCCTCCTTTTTCTTAATATATGACAGATAAGTGTACACACACACACACAAACATACACCAACTGCACACAGTTCAGAGGGAAATTACCACAAACAGAATGAAAAAAAAGCCAAAAGAAAAATGCAACTCAGTGTAAACAAATGCTTTGTAACCTGAAGATCATGAACCAACTAAGGAATGTGCCTTCAGTTAAACATCCATGCAGCCTATTTACTGAAAGGGGATTTAGAGATTGTGATGAAAAATGCTTCAGGCTGTCAGCTTGAAATAAGGCCACAGCCTATGAGATGAGAAAGAAAAAGAAAAATGACAAAAGAATAAATGGAATAATTGGAATGTCTTAAGGGAAAGTTAAAAAGACCCCAAAACTCAAACCAAAACCCTCCAAATACTCATTTTTATCTACTCGGCACTATTTTGACCTTGACTGAAGCAATTTCTTATTTTAATTAGAAACTGGGGAAGGAAAACAACCTATCGGGTCACACCTAATTAGTTTTCTCACCCATGTATGGCTGATTTCCATACAAGAATCTTCAGTGGACTACATTGTCTTCAGATCTGATCCTGAAAATACTTACTCTGAGCATACTCCCTATGAAATCAAGCCGGATTACAACGAGCTCAACACCCAGCAACAGGGACCTCGTGGAAGAGTTCTCCAAGCTCAGTTCTATTCTGAAAAATAACCTGATAAAACCAGCAATGTTGTCATTTTGTCTTTGTTTCTTCAACAGCTCTAGATCCTCCTGGTCTGCTCTGCTTACCAGTGCCTAAGAGGCAATTCTACAAAGCTTTTGCTTGGATTTTAAAATCTGGGTTAGACTCTGTTGGCCTCTCACCTCCCTGACAATTAAACCCCCAACAATTTCCCTCCTGCTTTACCACTGCCACAGATGCTGCATGCACTAGAAGACTATTTAACTGCTGCCCTCCTGCCCCAGCAGGGCTAAAGGCGAACTCTGCAAGGCAGAGTGAATCAACATGACTGCACACTACCAGAACAGGAGCACTGCACAAGGAACACCCTGCTTCCCTGCATTTTCCACAGGCTACTCTCCACTGGAGCAAGTATTGCTGGACACCAGGCCACCGCTGCACTAGGCATGTTCATCATGAAGAAGGACTGAAGAGTTTGAGCTTTTGCTTCCAACGTGACCCAAGAGAGTGTTCAGAGTTATGAAGGGGGTTGATAAAGTGGATGAGGAAAAAATGGTCATAGCTCCTACGTTTTACCTGCAACGGGTGTCAACTGCTGATTGAGCATTCCCATTGGTGTTGGTGGCGGCACCACCCCCATAAGAGCCCCGACAGGAGTGCCTGCCCGGGGGGAGGAATTCTGCTGCTGTGCTGCTCGCTCTCTCTCCTGCTGCTCAGCAACTTTAGCTGCCCGCTCTGTAAAAGTATTTTAGATTTTCAGTTCTGTTTTGTAACCCAGACTTTCAAAATATTATCTGTTCATTAAAAAGGACTAGAGTCAGACACTGGCATAGTTTAGTCAAATATAAAGTAGAACAGATGAATCTTTTTTATACAGCATATGATTTGATTTCATGTGGCTGCACCTAAGACTTTTAGAAAACCTTTCATGAAAAATATTCCACAAAGTTTTATCTCTTTCTAAAAAAAAATAAATAATTAAAATAAAGAATTAAATTAAAAAAAATCAAAAGAACAAATCTGATGATAATAACACCAGTGTTACCAACATGGAGCAGCAGTCCAGCACTAGGCTCGGTCTGCACTAGGACATGGCAAAACATTCCCTGTTTTGACACCACTGGCTCAGCCAAACCAGCTGCAGCCAAGGCCAGCAGCTCTTGGGTGGATCCTCTACCAGCTGCTGTGGGAATTGAAGCCCCACATCTGCCAGGTGTGCCCTAAAGAATGCTGCAAAGAGCAGACAGCAGTGCCAGCTGGGACTACAGTCATTTGTGGGCTCCCCGTATATTTTACTACTGACGCAGCTGAAAAGTGGTGGCAAAATCGGGGAGCATTTGTAAGGCTTCCCTAGTGCATATTGGTCCTTAGTTTTTGGAACATAACAAGCAGCAGTTTGATAAACCAAAAATATTTTTCTCTGCCTCTTTCTGTCATTTCCCCATTTGGTCCCCTCTGAGTATTTTTTTTTTTTTTTTTTTTTTTTTTTCTGAAGATGTCTAACTCACATTGTGCTGCTCACTGGAGGTCATGTGTGTCCTTTGTACGATGAATCTGGTCATTATCTCAATCAAGTCTCTCACTGTGACTGCAAGAACAAAAGATCTACTGCAGGGTAATCTGACCAGAGGACAATTTTATATTAAGGGAAGGGCAAAGGGTCATGGGAAGAAGAAAGAAAAAAACCAAAAGCCAAGCAAACAAAAAAGGAGAAATACTGAATGCCCAGGTGCTTCAGGGGCATGTAAGTTCCTGCTTTGTGTATTCTGAACGTTGTGTCTGACTGGCACAATGAGGAACAAGGAAGAATAAATGGATGCAGGATACATCTCCAGCAATTTTTAACAACAGCAAATACAGGGCTATGAGTTCTCTTGCAGTTGGTGAAAGATGGAAACTGCCACTAAACCAGCAATCAAGGTCCTCTGTCAAAAGAAGGCTGAGAAGAAGTTCATAAAGGAGATTAAGTTATGCAACCTGCCAGTGTTACTCACTTCCCCTAGGACATAACTTTGAATATCTATCACACTTTTGACTCCTCTAGAACCTGTTTGTGCAGCTTCTAGCACTACTTCCGTACACTCAAAGACCAGTTTCATTTCCAAAGGCATTTCCTTCCTTCTTCCCACTTCTGCAATTTCAGAGAGTGATGACGACGCAGAGAATTTCCTACATTTAATACAGGCAACTCAGATGCAGTTGAGCACAAAATACACAAGATATTTAAAGGTAGATCCTGAAGTAGAAAAATGAGAAAATCCTCTCCAGAGCTCAGCAAGCACTTCGGGAAAAGATGAAGCAGTTGGTTCTGACTCTCACCTACTTTTGGCCAGCTAAAAAACAAAAAATGGTCAGACAAAAGCAAAACAGACACTCTGATGAATGAGAAATTACTGTTAAGTGTTCAGCTTTATCAGACTTCAGAGTGCTGAGGTTTGAAGAAGAAACCTGATATAGGACAGTACTCAAGTTTTACCTAGCCTCTACCCATGCCCTGACTGCCACAGAAGTAACAAATGGAATAACACTGCCAAAGGGAACTGGAGGAGGTATCTAAAAGTTCAGTCTAAAGCATTCACCCTAATACTCAGTAATAAACCCAAATCACACAGACCAGGACTTGAGATCATTCAAACATTTCCAACACATCTCAAGAGACAGGAAGGAGACCTTCTGCTTTGAACAGAGTTTTTCCTTACAACAGGCCTTTCCCTCAATCCCTTTTATTTTACTTTATTTAGCCATCCAGGCACTTCCAACACTGCCTCTTTTTTACTCAGTTATTGCTAAAAAACAGCTAATACCCTGCACATAAACCAAACAAAAGTTTCAGTGGGTCAAAATGGATCTAAAATGTAAACCACTTTTCATCAGAAAATGGAAGGGCCCTTTTTAACTGAGGTGTCAAACCATGCCCACTTCCCTGCTCCCTGGTTCACATCCACACCAGGGAACCCATGAATTTTGACTCTTCACAGGGGAAGGAGTGGAGTTCCTCTCCTTTCACACATGTAAGCAAACACTTTTTGGACACTTCGTTACCCCATCCCAACCCCTCCAAACCAAGTAAAAGTCTAGTTTGGGACAGACACCAAGCCAGGGAAACTGAAGCTCAAACTCCAAAAGCTTTGGAAAATTTTAATTGAGAAGGAAGATTAAAATGGAAGCACACAGACAATCATTAACACGGTGGACAAACAGAGCCTTCCTGCAGAAGTGCAGGACTTTAAGCTGCTCTAAGCAAGGAAGCAGTGACATGCCAGCCATCCTCCTGCTGAAGGATGAGGCTTTAAGGAGGGATCTGCCAATAAAAAGATCACACATGCACCTAGAAGGGTGTAAAAGGAAACAACTACAGAACAAAGTAAGGCCCCAGTAGTCTCACAAAGGAAGAGCGTTACCATTTCCCTTCGCAGCATTTGCAAAGCAAACTTGCACAGAGCAAAGGGTGCTGTGATACCCTCCAGAGCTGCAAAGAGGTGCTACAGAAAATTCAGAAAGGACTGTGGTGGCTGACAGTGGACAGTGACAGCATGCAAGCTTCCAGCCTCAAGATCAAAGCTGCCTTCAAGTTATGAGTGTGCAGAAAACCTATCACATCTTATTGTCAAAGTTATAACTTATTGGGCCATAACTTTCCAGGGTGTTGAAATGTTCCTATCCAAAGGAGCATTTTCTTTCAATAATATTGCATCAATACAGTAGTTAATAGTGTTGACATGCTATTAACTAGAGAAATAACTATGGATGTTAAGCCCATGTATTTGGCTTGGGTAAGGGCTGGATGTTAAAAGATCAGCTGTATTTTATTTTAATCAAATAAAAGTTAAAACACAATGATTATTTATCAGAAGGGAGGGAAGGAATGGAAGGAAAGGAGGGAGGGAAGAAAAGGAGGAAGGCAAAGAAAGGAAAGGAGGGAAGGAATTGAAGAAAAGAAGGGAGGAAAAGGACGAAAGATAGGTCTAAAGTATCTCATGATTATGAAATATTCCTAGTCTTACTTCAGGATATGAAATCTCTTGACAAAGTCACTTACAAGAGTTGATTAATACTGTACTGAAAAATAGGTCATATTTACAGTACAGTACAAAACCTCTTAGGACTCTAAATACTGTTAATAATGAACTTTTCCCCACTCCCCTGGAAGCCTTTCTTACCTGCTGCTACAGCTCTCAAGAGCTTCTTGTCCAAAATACCCATCAGTCCCTCTTTAAGGAAATATTGACAAAATATTTTTCCAACTGACTTCTAGCCCAGGAGCTCCATACCCCTTTACTTCTAATTTGTCCCCATTTTCTTGGTCTTTGTTAATTTAGTTATTTGTGGCAAAGACATTTAAATTATCAGTTGTGCTCTACATAACTGAAACATGCTCTTTGCTCCTCTTCAGTCATCTTTCAATATGAACTTCTCTTTAGGGTACATCCAGAACACAAACGTAAATATTTTCTTTTATTAAACCTGTCATCTGAACAAGAGAAAGTGCTGAGAAAGAAAAAAGGCAGAAAAGAGTTCAGCATCTCAGTTTTTACTTACCTTCATATTCTGCTTTCTTTGTTGCTTCCAAGTTTCTCCATTCAGTTCCTACAAGTCTGCTGAGCTCTCCAAATGAGTAGTCTGGGTGCTGAGCTTTAATCACAGCTCTCATCTCGCTGCTAAACAAGATGTACCCACTCATGTTGATCTTCCTTTTTGATCCCTCCTTCTTGGTGCTGCCCTTAACAGACTTGGGAGTGGACTGTGAGAAAAAGCAGTTATGACCACAAGTGTACAAAAGAGAAGGCCAGAAGAGAAGAAAAGGAATTGTGTCATGTCACAGATTTCATCCATTGACCTGTTCAGAGATGTTGCCAACACAAGTTGAGTAAAATATTTTATTTGCCATTGCACATTTTAGGAATATTCTTCCCCACTTCTTCCTTGGCCTTTGCAATCCCTACTCTCCCTCGTTTCACCTTCTAAATGTTATTTTGCCTGCCAGGCCTTCCTTTCTCTCCAGTGCTCACTTCTCATTACATAAGTTGCCATTTCTCCTTGGAAAACCAAAGCCCAGTTTTGTTGATCACTGTTTACCTCCACCACAGATTCACATCATGTTTTTATGCTGATGAGTAACAAAAATTCTGCTCCTTTGCTTTTCATACTATGGATGCCCCCTGGTGAGAGCTCCTTGATGTTTTCAGCCACCAAAAAATTAACCTGTTCTGACATCTCTATACAGAGATACCACAGTTGGAGCCCCTTTTTGAAGGCCCTTCCACCTGTATTTGTCACAGAAGACCATAATTCATCCATACTCTGACCAATAAGATCCATAAATGTATTGTCACATCAAAACCCTCTGAAGGCCTTTCTCATATCCCAAACATTACAAATCTGTCACATCTTAAAAACAAAAAATGTTTCCAAGTACCTGGTGGAGGTAAAAAAGGAAACAAAATTGTATTCAACTGTTTCCTTCCTCTCCTGAAACTCTGACCATGCTACTGACTCCTTCTACTTGCTGCTTTGACCTCACAGTTCAACACTCTCCTCTCAGCTAAGAACAAAGTTTTAGTATTACCAAAATGCTTAAAAAGTCTTGTCTATCAATTTAAGCAAGATGAACTGAGGCCCATTTAAATGTGATCCTAAATGTCACTGTACTAACTTGGAATCCTCCTTTGAAGTTTTCATTATGAACCTAAAGACAACTTGTCTGGAGGAAGTGAAGGAAACTCCACGGGGTGTGGGATGATACACAGGGCAGAAACAATTCCATCCAGGACTCTTGGGCAAGCCACACTGGCAGACAGAAAGTTCTCAAACCAAAAAGTGGGAAATCTAATTAATTATATGTTTGGCATCTGACACATCTGCAAATAGAGAGATACAAGTTTACCAGCTCTGTTAGCCTATAGAGCTCTTGCAACAGTTTTGGTAACAGTAATCTAATGTAAAAGCCTCCCCCACCAGCTGGGAAGGGCAAACAGAACTTGGAAAAATCATAAGAATTCCAAATTTGGTTCTTGCATTCTCAGTTCTTTTCCATCTCCCATACACACACTTTAAATCAACTGTCTTTTTCACTGGAGCCAGATAACTGCATGTTTACTTTCAGACTTGTTAAAAGAAGAAATCAACCAGAGCCCCTTTTCTGCCTTTTCTCAGCCATAGTGCTAAAGAAAGAATGAAGCTGCACATCTTTTTTTTTAAGTACTTTGACTCGATTCACAGCAAACTGCAGCAGGAAAGCATCACCCACCTATCTGCCAAGCCCCACAATACCACACATTCACTTGTTTTGTATCCTCTTAGTGTTATAAAAGAGCTTCTTTGTTGGCAGAAGAAAAAAAAGTTTAAAAGTTCTGGGGTTTAATAGTTGTTAGATAAAATTCCACTTCTATTGGAATAGTCTTCAAGAATTTTCAAGCAGCTTATAAAGTTCAGCACATTAAACAAGAGCAGCGAGCAACCTTGCAAGGGAAAATGCATTTGGTGGTTGCCCACATGGCAAAACATCACACTCAAAGCAGGCAAAAGCTTTCAACTTCAGCAACTCTTTCACAACATCCAAAGACATTTCTACCCTGGGGTCACATCCTCTCAATGTAATGCAGCAGAAATCCACACTGCTGGTCACAAAAGTGTCTGAAACTCCCTCCTGTTCCCAGCAGATCATTCCCATTACCTCTTTAGAACTGGCATTAGCTTGAATGTGGGAGAGTGGTGACACAGATAAAGGGTTTAATCCAGTTGCACACAAACTTTTTGGTTAGTTGAATTTCCAGCTAAAGCAGTTCCTCACTCTACTTCCACACTCAGTTACACAAATTCCAGGGTTTGTGTAAGAAAATTTANAATACACCCTGGGTTTTCCTCAGCTGAATGATTTTCTTTAAAAATATTTCAATGGAACGAAACTCCATCACCTGGATATCATATTGGACATTCCAAAATTGTTTTGTGTCATTTACTCCGTACACTTGTAAACTT
>VZUA01104910.1:4263-14464 GCA_013401035.1 Horornis vulcanius
GTAGTTTTCTTCACAGGCAGGTGCTGTAGGAAAGTAATGCAAGTAATGCTGTGACAAAGTCATCACTGCAATGAGGATTTTCACAGTTTAACTGCAGGCACCTAAATCTAGTGATCATGGGGCTGAAGGCTCCTGCAGGGGCAGTGGGACACCTATGGCTCCCCTGACAGGCCAGGCCCTGAAGCTGCTGGCTTAGGCACTGATGTTGGATGCCTGAAGCTAAACAGTGAGAGCAGCCTCTATAGCCCAGGGTCTAGTTCAGCCACAGAGCAGGAGTCTACCACAGCTGCTAACAGAGGAACCTTTGGCTGTCTCTTTAGTGCTGAGCACATACCAGCACTCTGAATGTATGGTGGAACTCTTCAAATAGATGAGCATTAACCCAGTTTCAGTATCCTGGAACTGCAATTTGTTATCGGGAACTCTTCCAACCAACCAATTTTCTGTTGTTTGTTTGGGGTTTTGTTTCTTTCTTTCTTTGGGGAGGGTTTTGACATTGACTGGTGTCACCGAGAGTTGTCCCTGTATCTTTCCCCTCCTTTTTGGATGCTCCCTCAGGACCAGGAGTGCTGTGGCCTCATACACTTCCATAAATAAGTAGAGAATACTTGTTTCTTCCTATGCTTTTCCACCTACTGATGAATTAAGAGCTTGTGCAAAAAGAGAGAGAGGACCAAAGATACCAAGCCTCATCTCACACAGAATCTGCTGCTTTGCAGACTGCCCTTCTCTAGAGTCCTGGGAAACACAGTGAGGAAGAGGATGAGGTTGCTCACCCTGTGTGTTGCTCAAGCAAGAATGGGTGCCAAAGTCAGAGTCAGAATCCCAGGACCTGATATATATGGTGCATTGTTAGCTGTGTTTGTTTTGGGAGCTTTTGGTAATTTTTCTTCTAGGTTTTTGTCTCTCTATTTAATTATCCTTTTCATTACTGATTTCCTGACTTAATCTGAATGTGCATAAATCTTCACCACAGATTTATCATCTCTATAGAAAGCGCTTTCAGAGTGGTTGTGCAGCTTCCCAGAAAAGGGACACCATTGGAAAATGAAGCTTTCAGATTCAACAATAAGCCCACTATTATGCTGATTTTTGCCAAGCTTTCCCTCACTTTTTTTCCCATTTACTACAAGAGTGAGCTCAAGGCTTCTTTTTGTTTGTTTTTGAACTTCAGTCTTTCTTAAGTGTTTACCACCCTGCTCTAGTCCACTCACTCTGAAACATCAGACGCTACAAGGTATGGCTGTGTTGCTTCTGGAATCAGAAAATGCTCAGGTTTTTTTTCAGCTGCATGTTTCTGTGAAGGTTTCAATAAGCCTGTTTGCCAATCTTAAATATATATATANTGCACTCTGACTGTCACAGTCCTTTGGGGACTTTGTATTTTTAACCAAATGTGAGATCTCAGAGAAGCAATTGGAATGATCTTTGATATAAATAATCTCATTGCAAAACAGATTTTTGTTTACATAGTATGTAGTCTGCATGCTCATAAGCATTCAATCAAATTCAGGTCTTGTCTGAGCAAACATAATGGCCATTGACTTATGTGTGGGTTGTGAATTACTCTTTCTGAATTTGACCTGCTTTGAGAGCTAAAAAAGACTCTGTCCTTCATTTTTTTGCTTGGGATCACACAGGCGAGCAGAGAGGCTTTTCTGTTTCTAAATTTTTTCTGAATGTTGAATACAGCTTTCTGCTGATAACATGTAGAAAGTCAACCTCTCTAGGGTTTTGGTCCACTGTGGCTGTCAGAATTTTTTATAGTTATCATGAATTTTCTTTTTCTTCTTTCCATGCTTACACTATATAATGCTCTTTGGGATTCCACCCAGGTCCCTTGAAAGATTCCTCTGTCTTTTCTTTGCTTGGCTGCTTTCTCATAACCCATGCATGTAAGCATCTATCTTCTGAAGATATATTCCTGTTAATCACTTCTGGTGCCTCTCTTTGAACTTATTTCCCTAACATTCCAGTTTTTAACTGCTGTTAACAAAAGCCAGGATAAAATGTTATTATCAGTCCTTCTACTGGCTTAAAAGACCCTTATTATATTTATGCCCTAGATTAGCAACTGCTGCACAACATGTAATTTGCTGTTTTCCATATCTTCACCCTCAGATCTGTTGCCAGACCACTGTGACTGTTCTATTTTATTTCCAAATTTTTGTGTTGAATCAATTTTCCCTTGTTGTGAGTCAGAAACAGTTTTGAGCCAGGGGAATTTCAACTTGATTTAATTTGTTGCCAATTAACAAACTCTTAACGACTGATTCTGGTATAGAAACCAACAAACTAATACATATTTAGAGAAACACACCTCAGCTCCCTTCCATACACTTCTCCTCCCTGCTCCATGATCTCCTATTGCTGCTGCACATGGCACACAGTTCCTTTGGAGAGGCAACAGACCTCACCAAATAGCAAGAGATGAGGCTCTGTAGTCAGTGTATTGGGCAAGACTCAGAAAACCTGTGCTTTGTTTCTGCAGCTGAGAAGTTCTCTGAACCATTTCTTTCTTAGCTACTGTCTCTTATCTGTCGTCAGGAAAAATGGCAGTGACCTGCTTCAGGCAGTACTTCAAAACTGATTGCCAAGAAGCAGTCCAAGAGGATGTGGTGTTACTGATGCAACGGAAGTGTTGGAGTCTGTCGGTCTTGTGGGGGCAGTAGGTGTTTGGAGGAGATAAAGGAGATAAAATATTTCCCTATGTAATTGTTTTATTCCCTTTGCTTTCAGTTGACTCCTGTTCCATCCTTAGCCCCAAGACTAATCAAGTAGGACCAGATATTGAACCCATATAATATGTGAGGGGTGTTTTTCCCCTTCAGAAACAGTGACTTTACAAAGGCTGTGTTGTGACATCCCTCTGGATTACTGCAGCTCATTATCTGATGTTAGAGTATGACACGTCACTTTTCAAGGTCCTTTTCATGACAGGTCACCAGCTTCTGGAGCTTCAATAACAACTGGATCTCAGTTAAAAAAATCTTTAAAGAACAGGGGGTGTGGTGTGGTATTTTTAACCCAGGTCATTTCAGTGGTCTGGACTGCAGGTAGGTTTCAAAAACTGAATAGAATAACAGATTACAGTGCCAGGATGGAGTCAGGGAGGCTACAAGTGAGCAAGAAATCATTCAGACACCTTTCCTGCCAAAGTTACTACATTCTACAGTTACACCTGGAATATCTCTTAATCTTTGTCATATTCACTGAGCTCTCGAAATTCCTTTCTTCTTCTGCAAATGACAAACTGAGGCTGAGAAAAATCAAATGAGTTGTCTGGGATCACATCAGAAATAGGACCATGGTTGTGCAGGAAATACAGTGACCTAAGGATTTAATGCAAAATCCAAGGTTGGTGCTTTGAGCAGGTCATCTCACTTCTAATATAGCCCAAATGTTCCAGCTGGGATGTTTAATTGTTATTGCTTATCATTTTCTCTTTATCAATTACTAACATCTACACAGAAAATGAACCATTGCAACATGTGTTAACCATTAGGTTCATACTGCTATTTGGCATAAACAGAACATGAGAACTAAACTTTGGGCAGCTGCTGTCCTCTTTTTGCAAATGTACGCTCAGCATACAGTCAAATATGCTGCAAGTCAATGCAGACTTGCACATTTGCTGCAAGAAGTTAAAAAGCTGGTGGACTAATCCTAAAATTCTTTCAATGCTGCTGTAGAATCTGTGTCACCATGTCTGGAGTTCACCTTCTAGATATTGACCCATTATTCCCTAGAAAAAAAAAAAAGGTTGGCAGGTGTTGCATCAGTCTCTGTATGAAGAGCTCCTGTTGCCTGAAGATTTGTTTGAGGCAGCCATTCATGACCCCCACAGCAAAACAAACATTATCCCTTTTATGTTCCCATTTCAGCCTTTACTTTCAGTTGCTGTGGAGGGCAATTTCCTTGTGCCAGCTTCTGTGTGCACCTGAAGGCTTCAAAGCTGTTATTCCTCCTCTATTTGTTTACAGCTGCCTAGTACTTTGTGGGGTTTTTTTTTTTTCCTTTTGTGTTTAGAACCCAGAGAACTCCTCCTCAAAACTGTCCATTTCCCACAAGAGTGGTAGCTGGCAGAAAAAAAAAACCCTCAGGAATTAATTTCAGTGTACATAGAGTATAAAAACTTTATTGGAAAATACATTAAAAAGTACACCACTTAATTTTTGTTTAACTTCTCTAAATAGATTTACAGTTCATCTTAAATAATTAAGTCCCTACTTTTTCAAAAGCCAGAAGTAAAGATCTGGAATGAAGTTTCAGTTCAGGTTTTTCTTCCTGCTATGCTGTCACACAAAAAACCTAAGCTATTTCTGGCTGTTCTTATTTTTAGATTGTTCTTCATATACCATTTACCGTCATTGAAATTAATGAGAAAATAAAAGGAGTGACCTTTGGCTAGGCACATACAGTTTATGCATGAGCTAAACTGCAGGATCCTTTTTCATTCTTCTTTTTCCCACATCCTCTTTCTCCCTGCTCTCCCCCATCCAAATATAATTTGTAAAGCCTTTAGAGCCTTTCATCCTGTGTGTTTCCACTGTGTTCCTTTGGATGAATCTCAGGTCTCTGATTCACATCTATTCTCTTGTGCTGAAAGGTCAGTAGCACCCTTGTTTTATGAATATAATCTACTGTTCTCCTGAACTTCAGAATCGTTTCCAGCACTCCTGGGCAAAATTCATACAGCTCAGGGTGCAGACAAATGTTAGCATTATTATAAAGAGCACTCTCCCTACCCAAATACAAGCCTGGACATTCCAAGTTATGTTGTTTAAAATAAACCAGCATTTACTGAAGAGCTGAATGGTTTTGAAGACACGATTCCAATTGCAGACGTAATTCTCAACCTGTGGCCTCACTGTAACACTCACTGTGAAATTCATGCCCAGCTTTCTGCAGCAGGTGAACAAGTCCATTTGACAGATACTCACTCAAGGAGGCCACCGTGCCTGAGGCCTGAGTAGAAAGTGCCCAGTGAGGTTTCCTGGGGCACCGCTGTCGCAGCGAACCTCGCACTGTCCCACTGCGGTGCTTCCCTGCCAGGAGGAAACGCCGCCCGCTCTGCCTGGCTTGCAGGGTGGGTCGGATGCGTTCTCATCATAAATTGCACCTTCAATGATTTTCAGTGCAGCAGTTTCAGAATCCTTGCTTGAAAGCAGTAAGGCTCGAGTGTTGCCTCCAAATTGTGAGGGTGAAAGTTCGTTTCCTGGCCGAGGGGAGGGAGTCAAGTAGAGGTGTGGTATGACCAAGAAAGTCCAATTTGTGCCAGCTGGAAAAGAGGTATGCACCCATTTTGGGAGGGAACACCATGATTTTCCAGTACTTGTGGCAATCATTGCTAACAAAAATGAGAACTGATTATGTGTTTGGGTTAAGGGAAATGCTTATGACAGTGTAAGACACCAATGCTGATAATAAATCCAGTTTATAGTTGTTTATTGGAATTTTGGGTGGGTTTTTGGGGTTGTTTTTGGTTGGTTGGATTTTTGTTCCAAGTGTACAGTTGTACCTCTTCATTCTATGTTTAAATTTAAGTGGATAGTTATGTATTGCTTCTAAATCTTTGTGTTAACAGTCCTGATTGTGCTTTTTTTGCACCTTTTAGGTGGTATTTTAAAACACTGATTACGGAAAAACTTGTGGTAGATTTTTACATTCTCATCGTTTGTCATGAGTATTCATAGAGATTTATAGCGTAACAGAATGGATAAGATTGGATCACAGTGAGTCATCTGAGCCAACCTCCCTGCTCAAGCAAGGTTATCCCAGAGCACAGAATTCTATTCAGATGGTTCTTGAGTATCTCCAGAGAAAGAAACTCTACAGCCTCTGGGCAACTGGTTCCCATGCATGGTCTTCACACAGTAAAGAAGTTATTTCTCAGGTGGAACTTCCTGTGCATCAGTTTCTGCTCGGTGCCTCTTCTATTGCTCAGCACCACCGAGAAGAACCTGATTCATCCTCTTAGCACACATACACCTTCCCCCTTTCAATATTTATACACATTAATGAAGTCCCCTCTCGGTCATCTCTTCTAGAGGCTGAAATTCATCTCTTGGCCGTGACTGATGTCGCCTGTTTACTTTCACTTACGGAGAACTTCGTGAATAGTTCCTCACATGAGGCCCAGAGCTGTCGTTGGGCGTCTTGGGTGTTCTATTTGTACGTGGCAAGCGGGGTACACGTAAATCATGTGCCCGCGGCTGAAGCCATCCCCTGGGGCCGAGGGGCCGCTCTCCGCCCCTCACAACTCCCCCGGCCCGGCACGCAGAGAGCCCAAGACCCGCGCGGCGCTGCGGAAGCGACGCCTCCGGCGGCCTCGCCCCGGGCCCGCGACCTCAGCTGGGTAGGAAATGCAGCCTGTAGAGCTGTCTTTGTGCCAGCTCTGCCAGGTGATCGCACTATCAGCTACCTGATCTGTCAATATGTGATACTGGCCTGAATGTGGTAGGCAGTGCACTGGGAAAGCACAGGGAAATACATTTCTTTTTTATTTTCAAACTGCTGTCTGAATGGGGAGGCAAGTGGTTTGGAGATTTTTTGTGTATTTTTATTTCTGCTCAGGGGAAGTTTAGGGCCATTTTTGATCTGTCTTATGTTTGNTCCGGAGCCGAAGCGGGGCTGGGCTGGGCTGTTCAAGGCTATTCGGTAACAGCCTCGGCCATAAATGATTAACTGCGCGCCCGGGGAGCCGGGTGTCGCCGAGCGGAGCCGCCCGTGCGCTGAGCCAGCGGAGCGTTCGGTCCCGAACCGCCGCCGGGGGCTCTGGCACGGCTGTGAGCGCTGCCACACCGCAAGGTAGGCACGGAGCTTGCTGTGCCTCGGCTGCTGTTTCGGCATAAATCCATCTATTTGACGTTCTTTTTTATCTCTGCCAGGGTAGAAGACCGCCGAGATAATAGGGTTTGTTGGGTTGTTGTTTTTTTTTTTTTCTTTACTGATTTTGTGTTTGGTGTAGGGTTTGTTGGGTTTTTTTAAGTCTTTATTGTCTTTTTTACTATGCATCAAAAAGAAATTAGTAGGTATGGAATTCGTTGATAAGCAGTGGCAGCTGGCAGTACTCTCTTATTCTCCATCAGAATGCAATGCCTCTTTTGTTGAGCTGTAAATTAATAGTGTAAGCTCCTTCCCCACCCTCAGCCTCATCACTTGGAGATGTGAATCACTTATACTACCAGATTTGTTTTCTTTAGGAGAACCAAGAGGCACCACAGAAAATCCATCTGTTTCATTCCAGGTTGCATTCCACTGGATTGATTTGGTTGATTTCAGCTTGAAAATGTGCTTCAAGCCAACTAATGGTCTTCTGTGGGATTTTTTTTTGTTAACTTTTATATTTGAATTACCAATGTATGCAAGAGGCATTTTTCTTCTGTTTCTTTGAGCTCTTGATGCAGTTGTATTTTCCAAAACAAGGTGATTCAAGAAGGTAAACTAAAAACTTTCTACACAGAAAGTGGAAAAGGCAGCTGTGTGTAGAATGTCAGGTTAACTAGGAGTGTATTTGTACTGTCCATGAAAGAAATCCTGGATGGCAACCTGTTGAATGCCACTAACTAGAGTCTTCAAGCTGCTGTGAGCAGGACACAGTGCCCTTGCCACAATTGTTTCTATGAAAGCAGTCAAATCGTGCAAATGCAGAATGATTTCCAGGTCAGAACAGGTTGATGAATTTAGTGAGGCGCCATCACAAATTGCTGGAGCTGAACACTGCTGCTGGGCTGTGAGTGTTCTCCCACTAATTGTGCTAGGGAAGTGGAAGGAGTTCGGCCCTTTGAGAACAGCAGGATCTGTTAAATGTAATGAGACACTAATCAAGATAAGGCTTATACTGTGTCAGGTGCTGTAGAACTGTGTAAGGAGGTAAGGTCACAACTCCGGGAAATTTACTGCATAAAAAAATGCTATGATTAAGATGAATTAAACTAAGTACCCTTCAAAATGTCCTCAGGGTTATCCTTAAGTGAAGGGTCTGTTTCCGCGGTCTTTTTGCCCAGGCCGATGCCTGAGAAGAAATGTGCTTGAGAATGTTTTTTTTGTCTGACATACAGTAATGAGCCTAAAAATTGAACACAAGCATCTTGCTGTGTTAAGAGGGGTTTGGTTCTGAACGTGCATCAGTTATTTTTATCTAGTCCTTCTTGCTCAAAGAGACGGAAGCAAGGCTATGTCAGGACACCTTCCTGCTGTTTTCCAAATTTTAAGGAAATGCTTGTCTGGAATTGAAATTGATTCAGGCCTGTTTTTAAGAGAAAGTACAAAGTTCCTGGTGGCCTACAATGTGTTTTGTATTTTCTTCAAGTTTTCTCTAGCAATCATGGAAGTACCAAACCTGTGCCTGTCAGCAGTTGTAGACAGCCTGTATTTGGTATTAATTCCCCCAAACTGTTATGTTTGTGTACCTTTTTACCCACATACATGGCCTCTGTTGTCATTCTGAGGGACTGTGTTTCCTGGTGTGTTTTCAGAGGCCACCTCTTAAGACATCTTTAGACACTGTTAGCAATGTTAGTCATGCAGAATACAAAAAAACTCCACCTCAGTCATGTTCTCAAAACAATCTGCTGTGCTGCTTACCAAATCTAAAGGAAAGGTCAAACTCCATTTTTCACTGTGCACTGGAGGATAAAAGTAAAGCTGTGTAATGACTTGGAGCAGAACACCAAAGGGCAGTGAGACTTTGCATGAAGATCTAGGAAAGAAAAATAACAGTTAACTGTTAATTATAGTTAATATTAAGGATTTTATTGTCCGCATTACATTGGAGAAATATGGCTCCTGTCTAGTGCTACACTCTCCTCTGGTTTTCTGCACTGTTCTAATGCTTCAGTTTCTCTATTCCTCCTGCCTTCCTTCCTCAGATGCTTCACTAGCTTTCTCACAGTTTTCTTCTAGTATAAAAAGAAACCATGGTGAAGTACCTTTATTTTAGACTGGGCGCCTTCTCCTGTTAAAAGTTGTTTGAAAGCAGTGCTCCATATCATTATTAAATCAAAGAATTTGGATCCTGAACTTCACTAAGATTTACAGGGGGGCTTTGCACATCACACCTCTATGCCCTCTGGGTTTCTGAGCACCTTGAGCTTCCAGATGTGCAGCATTGTTTAGCTTCTGCTTTGCATTGGCAAGAGTCTCTTTACAGTCCTCAGAACGGCAAGCTCTTGTTTTGGAGAGCATGAGATGAGGGGGTGTGTAGTTGCCTGGGGGGTGTATTTGTTATGGCAGAACTTTTACTTCCGATGTGTATATGGGAGTGGCATCGTGGCTGCTTCCTACAGCAAAAGTTTTGGCCCTTGTGCAGTTTTGTAACATGCCGAGGACCAGCTCCTTGCCTGATGTAATTTGATAAGGTGGTCAGAAGAGCTAAATGTAACTGGCATCCTGACCAATGGTGTGTGCAAAAGACATTGTTTGGTTTTGGTGCCATTGAGTGAGCACCAGGAATATAAATTTTGGGATGTGGTGAGGAGCTGGGGAATGAAAACGGCCACTTTTAGACAATTTAGTTTCATGGTATGTGGGTAGAACATACGTCAAAGAGGACAGGTGTGTCAGCTGTAGCTCTTGTTTTTGAATGGAAGTGCAGTAATTCCCTAGTTCTGGGTATGGCTTAGAAGAAATCTATTTTAGGTTATTAGCTTCCCCTGTCATTCCTGCTGAAAGTTTGTCCATGTGAAGCTTGTTTAAAAACTGTAATGAAATCGTGTGTGTCCCATTTGTCTCACTTTGAATGTGTCTGTGCCTTTGCACGTAAAATCTGGGAACTGAAGTGTCGTTGGGGTAGGCAGAAAAGTAAAACATTTTTTCCTTCTGGAAAGTTGCCAGCAGATGTAATTAACTTTTTTTTTTTTTTTTGTGAGGGATTTCAGAAACAGAGTTCAAAATTGGAGTCTAATAGTGGTTTCTCAGTATAAAAGAAGTCTTTTTCTTGAATTGGCCATCTTATACTTTATAGGCAATGCCAAATTTGCTCAATTACTGAAGTGATTATTAAGCAACAGTGACAATGGTTTCACTTATTATCCCAGTACAATTACACTTTTACTAGATGTTGTACCAGAAAAAGCTCCTGATGATTTTCTGTTTATACAATAGTGCTACAGACCCTAATTAGGGTTTGGGAATAAAGTCAAAACTCTGCAAGTGTTTTAAGCTTCTCTTGTAAAACAACAGTAATACAGAATGCCAG
>VZUA01104932.1:5019-16038 GCA_013401035.1 Horornis vulcanius
CAGCTATTTTAGGTGGACAAACTTATTGAGATGATTTTAAGACTGAAACTGTAATTTCCTGGGAACCCACAAGATGGTAGAGTTCAGCTGAGGAGAGAAATTAGGCTGAAACTTTTGCCTGGACCATAAGTATATAGCTACTAACTAGTTAAAAATGCTAATTTTGCTATGTTCCAGAAACTCAAGCAATTTCGACCTTTTTCCTTTTTTTCATAATCCCTTTAAACATTTGGAAAGCTTTTCTTTTCTGGCTTAGTCTTTATTTTCTGTTTGAAGGAATGCACCTCATTACTCCTTCAAGCATCTGTATTTCATACTCTTGATGGAGTTTAGTGATGGGATGCAATTATTGACAGCGAGATGCTGGGAAAATAACCTATTTGTCTGGAATCCAGAAAATCTGAAACACATCATCGTGCAATTGTACACACTCACTGTGAAGCTGCTGGGCACTCACTCAGTCTTCATTAAGCAAAGCTACCTAAAATCTCAAAAACCTAAATCTCCTAAAGTCCCTGAATCAGAAATACCACCTGTTATCCAGTAAAACAGCTCAGCAAATCTACAAATCTGGAAGTGAAATCTGTTCACTGGAGCCCAGCAGATTTACTGGTAGTCACCCTGATGCTTAGTGGGGCTTTACTGACTCTCGTGTCATGATGCCCAAGGAAGAGCAATAACATGCCTATAGCATCTCTAATGCAGTTTTTGAAGAAGTAAGGCCATGAATGTCCATATCACTTGGCGCTCAGAAGAATAAAATTTCGGTATGCACTTGGTTACAATGGCAGCTTACTTCAGCATGGATAGATTAGAGCATAAAGCAAGAAAAGCTAGGGAAAAGTGTATTTAGAAAGAATCCAAGTACAAGACGGTATCTGCATAATATTCAGAAATGTGTACTGTTTATTGGGGAGAAAAAGCTCAACAACCTCCCTCGAGTTTTTTTTAAAAATACTGAGAAAAATTATGAAGCATTCAAGGGCAAACAGCACACAGGCTCTGTACCAAGTAGTGCAAGATGTAAGTAGGCCTTATACTACAAATCCTTAAAGTAAATTATTATATTTTGTTCTTGATAAAATAAAAAGATCGCATTTTTAAATCAGCCTCAGAATAACTCAGAACAAGTTCATTATGTCTTTCCTTTTAGTAGCATATGGTGATTTATTAGGAGGACTTTTTGATACACCAAGGAAAAACCTTGGAGCCTTTAGGCTGTGCAGAAGGTGAAATACATCATGTTTTATGTTAATTAAACATTTAGTCTTTCACTGATTAAGGAACTAAGGTATAACTTTATTTTTACAAAAATTGCCAGTAATGTTAAAATTCCAACACATTATGAAGGGACCCTAAAGGTAAGTCACAGTCACTTTATATCACTACTTAATGTCATCCTGAAAAGTACTTTCATTACTCTAAGGTGAAATATATCACACGAAGTGCTGAATGGGAATTGTCAGTGAAAGCTGGGGCTCACATCAGGTGACAATAAATGAGGAATGATTACTTGTGGCTGGAGAAGCAGCTGTAATGCCTGGTGCAGGAGAGGCTGAGTCCTGAGCAAAGGAATTTGAAAATACCAAAACGACAGGTTAACCCAAAGCTGGGCCAAATAAGAACTTTCTCTTGAAATTTATTCAAAATGCTCATCATGGAGGTGGTTAGAGGGCTGGAGCAACCTGGGGAAATACAGCAAGAGTCGAACCCTCCCCTGAACAGAGAGCAAAGTCCCTTCAAAGCTCTTTGATGTCCCAGGTTTCAGGTTGTTAGAAACTTTAATAATAAACCTCTTTGGTATGCGTAATTTCACATAGGGAGTTACGTGTGTGTGTGTCCATCTGGGAATGAAATAGCAATAGGAACAGAGAAAGAAAAGGGACAATGAGCCCAGCAGGTGTTTATTTTATATCTCTTCGATATTCAAAGTAGTCTTTGACAGGGAATCACTAAAATTTCTGCCATGATTTTCCTTAGGGAATGCCTCATTTACAGACTGCAGTGTGTGCTCTGCATTATTTCAGAATAGAATCCTAGAATATGCTCAGTTGGAAGGGTCCATCAGGATCATTAGGGCCAATAAATTCTGTCTGGAAATTTTTGCTGTAGTAAATGACCTGTTATATTAGCAAGGGGCAGGGGGTATATATTTGTTTTTATGCCAGGTTCATTTGAGGCTAAGCTGCTTCACTTTCTTGAGGAGTCATTATCCATATGGAAAAGCCACTGTCCATTCCATTTGACCCATTCCTCTGTTTTACATCTGACTGCTTCCTTTTAATTTTGAGGTAACAAGGATTTACCACCCTACCTCCCCAATTAAAATGTTTCTGTCAATGTTTCTGGTTTTGTGACCGTAATGAAAAGCTGAAAGCTGTTCACTAGTCACCATTCCAGGGCATGGCAGGAAAGAGGCACAACAGGTTTCAGCCCCTTCATGAAGATAAACATAGCCAATATAACTATACAAACTAACATAACTAATTCCTTCACACATAATGTGCTGAATGCAGAGGACCCCAGAGCAGGGAGAGCACCTGCTTGGCCATGGGGAGGCACTGCAGGTTTCTAAAACTGACAATTTCTGCTTTGGCAGGAGTTTTCCTTCACCTTGAGAGCATTTATTAGATGAACTCTCATCATTACCTGTTCTATAAATCCTGTTATGAAGTTAAATCCAGTGTGCAACACTAACCAAACAATTATTTGCTCTTAAAATGCTAGTCTTTATAATCCAAGCCACATTTTGGAACAAATATTTAAAGACACACTAGATATTAGAAAGCCTCATATTTTCACACTGAAATAAACATTTCCATCACTCCAGTTCTGGTGTCTCTTGAACCCATCACGTTTATATCACAGGGAACCAGATAGGTTTGAAGGTGTATGTTTAACTAAGAAGCATAATGATGCCTTCAGAAAGGCAGGTTTATGTGTGTGTTTATAACCAAAGCTTTCTTCCTGTCTGAACTTCGGTTCTGCTGGGGGTGGCCCTGCCAGCCCAGCTCAGGTTCGCAGCCAATGAGGTTAGTACCCCAGATGACAGTGCAGGTGACATGGGGGACACATCCAGACATTATCTGCCTTATCTTCTACCTATAATTTTCCTTTATAATGTCCCTGACAGAGCACTGACCTTAAAATAGGAGGCAAAGTCTGGAAGGGATGCAGAAGACCTGTGAAGGCAGAGAAGCTTTTGGTTCAGCACAGCTTCTTTGCTCTTGCCAAGGAAGAGACCGGCACGCTGCGGACCTGGTGGCCTTGCTGCAGCATGACCCAGGCCTTGACCAGGGAACAGTCCAGCTTCTTCCCCCAGATTTCACTACCATGGAAATGTGAGTGTTGGGGAGAGGGATGGAAGTCTGCTGGGGTAGAGAACCAGGAGCAGAGCCATAGTAATGAGATAATTCCCTTCCTTGCCCTGCGGTTTCTCAGCATTGAACACTTCCTGCTGCAGGTCATGTTTCCCTAAAATTCACAAAAACTAACTTGATTTCTCCTAATGTCTGTGTTTTCCATATTCCATTGGGAGTGTGCAGCAGTAATTGTGCTTGGTTGTGTTAGAGGGAGCTGCTGTGTTGATGTTTAGGGTGTCTCAGGGTGAATGGGTTTGGCAAGTCACTGCTCGGGGCGCGGGAGGCGAACTGTTCTTGGGTGCAGTCTGTGCCCACGGAGTTTCTCAGGCTGCTGCAAACCTGGACTTGTATCTAGAGAGCTGTACTGGGTTTGACAGTGTAGAAATGTTGTAAAATCATTTCCTAATATTGTGCCATTAATATAGGGCTTTTTTGTTGCTTTTTTTGAAGTGTATGCCAAGGGGTTAAATCTTGGCAGGTCAGATTTTCTCTGTGGCAGGAAGTGTCACATGCCAGAATCTCAAATTGAAGATGCTACATATTTCCCACACCACACTTTTCCTTGGTGTTGCCTCTACTCATCTCAGCAACACAAAGCACCACCAAAATCCCTATGTGAAAAGCACCCACCTGTTCTTTGGCACTCTCTCCTGCAGCACAATGGAGGGCACAGACAGGTAGGATGGATGCAGGGAAGGAGAACCACAGCTAATCTGTCTGTTTGCCTGGAAATCTGAAATTGTTGGTGGACATTTCCCGGGGGGGGAAAAAAGTAATTTAATAGATGTATGGACTTCTGTTTCTGTGGAATCATGTGTGCACTAGGAAGCACATACAGCTATTAGCACTAAGAGCTGTTAATACACAGCCCTGGGTCAGAATAATTTCAACAGAAAATTGGGGTTTTTTTCATCAGAAAGTCCTTATAAAAAGGTGTCTGCAATTGAATCTTTTTAATTCTTCATCCTTTTTCTGTCCTTTCTCACCACTTACCTTGTTCATTGAGATTTTAAGCCACAAAGAGCAGGGACTGAACCCACACCACATTTGAACCACCCATACCATAGTGGCATCCCTCCTTGCTGGAAGTCCTTAAGTACAATCCCAGATTAAAAAAAAAAAAAAAAAANNNNAAAAGTTTAATTAGTGAAAATATCTTGCAAAAATATTCTGCCCAACTTGCCCAACTCTAGCTAAGCAATAGAAAAAAAGGAAGAAACCAGAATGCTGTATAATGAGCTCTTGGGGTCATATCATTGTGGATCAAGTTTTATAAATCATTTCCTGTGAAATTTGAAGAATAAAACGCAAGGACTTATTCAGCTTCTTATTCTGTTGTCTTAGATCTGGCTTCCTACCAAAAGAGGTTTACAACAAAGATGTTAGTGCTGTATTTCAGATCCAAGTGCCAATATCAGTATTTTTCAGAAAATAAAACTTCATTGTTAACCAAATTTATTTAAAAACAAATCAGCAGGACCTCTTTGTAATTATGTATGTGCCTAGCTATTTGCAAAATCTTTTCTTTATCTGTAATCTTTCAGAGGATGTAGTAGAAAAGGGCCAGTTCCTCTGAGTTTCCCCCCTGCTCAGAGTCTAAAAGGGTTTAATTGTCTGCACAGATGTTGGTCTCAGCAGGGTACAGTAGCTCTCTGTTATTTTTTAAAAGGGGGAAGGAAAAAAGTTAAAGATTTTGTGAAAACTAATACTCCAAGTATTTTCTTGTAGCATCTATGTATATCCCTTTTGGCTGTCTCTGAGCATATGAAAAGATGGACTATATTTCCAAGCAGCTCTGGACACAAAGCCAGCTTTCTGTGTCCCCCATGTCCCCCCATGTCCCCCCATCCTGCCTGCCCTGCCCAGCCCAGCCCTGGCGGCTGCCCCTGAGCCCCAGCCCTAGCCAGTGTTCCCATGTCTGCCCTGTGCCTGGGGATGCTGAAAACAGCTCTGGGATGCTTTGCCTTTTGTGCAGGTGTCGTCTCCCTTCTCTAAGAGGGAGCTGCATTATGCAGATTTGCACGATATTTGCATATCTTTCCTAAGAGAAGCTGCGGCTGCCCCATCCCTGGAAGTGTTCAAGGCCAGGCTGGATGGGGATCTGAGCAACCTGGTCTGGTGAAAGGTGTGCCTGCCCAAGGGGTTTGGAGATAGAAGGTCTTTAAGTCCCTTCCAAACAGAACTGTCCTATGACTCTGATCATTTTAGAAAGTGCAAATTGTGCTGTAAGGAAGTATCTTATTTCTGTTACACAGATATGAAGGAACCTTCAACAAAGTGAGAGTGACCACCTCTCAAATGAATAAGAATGAAAACTGCTAATGAAATGATTCTCTGAATTTCTCCTACCTTACACATTTTCTTAACTTAATTTTCATCATTTTATAAACATATTTTTGCTTTCATGCTTTCTCTTATTATGTTATTTATTATTATTTCCAAATTATTTCTTATTTCTAAATTTAATACATATCGTGACGGTAAGTCATCTGCTGTTATTTTTAATAGTATCAAAAATGAACACTCTTGTTAGTTCTAGCACAGTTATCTGAACCTCATTTACCACAATCTCCTTGTTTTTCAAAATAATTGCATCCCCAGAAAGCTATTAATTGCATTTAAAAGCACTACCATTAGCCAAGGCTTTAATTATGCAAACATATTCAGTGTCCCCATGATGCTTGGATAATCAAGGTGGCACTGTCTAAACAGCAGCCCTGTGCTTAGGTCTGTCTGCCCTTGGTTGAATAATCTTCCCTGCACCTGTTGTGCACCACAAAAATAATGGGATGTCTTATGAAATAATATACCCTAGATGATGACTCTCAATTCACTCCCTGAAATAATATTCAATGTTTTCCATCAGCAAAGGATGTGATCCAAGATATCGATCAATTATTAGTAGGCTTTTTAACAGCAGAATTTTGAAAGATGAAAGCTCTCTTTGCCTAGTCTGTTTTCTTTCAAATGCCTGTTTATAGATCAATTATTTAAAAAAAAAAAGAAAAGAAAAGAAAAAGGTCCTCCAGTTATATGGATCAATATCCAACAAATCATTGACAGAAGGGAATCCCCATGAGGCACAATTAAATTCTGCAGCAGGCAAATTCCATGCACACTAGCTTTCTGACCATTGTAAAATGGGATATTCTGGAGGATATGCTGACTAAATGTAGAAACATAATAATTCATAACTGATTATTAGAACAATAGCTACAATCCTTGATTAGGATCCTCCCATTATCTTTGGATTATAGCAAGTTACTGTAGAGCAAATTGACCCCTTTTCACCAGCTTAGTCTACATGCATTGCTATATCCCCAAATAAATTTGTGGCATAAACGTGAAACACTGCAAATGGAGCTGGTATTTTGCTCTGGGATAGTTGCTGCAGGTGGATTTGTGTGCATGAGGTGGACAAGGCACCCCCTGCACTGAAGCAAGTGCCCAATTTTTCAGGAATGCTGCTGAGGCTTACCCTGCCCTGCTCTCACGGGAGGTACCCCATGTTGCCTGGCTGGTCCTGCATCCCTTTGTTCCTGAACAAAGGAGCCTCAAGGAAAAACAGCACAGATCCTTGCTCTGTTATCAGCATTGATTACAAAATCAGTTTGTGCTACTGAGCAAATGCTCTATAAATTGCTTTCACTGAGGTGCCTCCTGTTTATCATCCACCTGTGCAATTCGCTCACTTCCTACGGCGTCTGGAGAGGCTGTGCTCAGTACCCTCAACACATCTTGATTTCTTTCAGTTTCCCAGGCCAGTGTATTTCCTTAGAGCCTTGCTGATGCCACCTGATAGGCCTGCTCTTTAAAAAACCAGACATCAACGATCACTACATGCCCTGTGGACTGCGTGTGGGATTTTTGGAGCAACACCCTGCTCATGTGCCCCGTCCTTCCTGGCGTCACTTCAGTGCCAGCAGTGCAGCCACATTTCATTCTGTTCGTTCATTCTTTTAGAGAGCTGGCTTCTCTCTGTTTCTGCTAGCTAGACATCAGGACATTGCCTTCCCATTCAAGGTTAACTCCACTGAGCCAAATTTCATCTTGGATTCTGTTACTCTTTGGAATTCTGCACCAGAGAAATGAAACACCCTATTATATTCACTGCTACCTTAACGTTACCCAGTACTTTAGAGCAGAGCTTTGTCATCATTCCTCCTAGAGCCTAAAATTATGTCTGAAAGCTTGGTGTATGTCCACTTCACACAACACTTTGCTCATCATCGCCTGCAGAGCATCTCTCTATCCTTGTTCAGTGGATACCTGGCAAAACTGAATTTCTTTCTATCCTCTTAGGAACATAATCATTTACTTTCCTATTACAAAATGTGTGGTTCAGATGATGAGAGAAAGATCTCAACATTGTTTACACTGACAATGTTTTCTCCCTCCTTGGGCAAACCTGATTTTCCTAATTAACAAGATATTGTCAGTGCTGCATGGAAACATGGAAACCTATGAAAAATTTTATAGAACTTGCTGTCACACACTTAGAATATCAAGTGCTTTTCAAGATAATAGCATCTGGTACCAGAACCTGGAATACAAATTTTACTTGGTAATAGAGGAGGTAAGGATAAAATAAAATAAAATAAAATAAAATAAAATAAAATAAANNAATAAATGTCTGTACTGTGAACAAAGGAATTGGAGCATTCCATTTTTTTAAAATTTAGTAGAATACCAGAGATTATTTGAGCATTAATTTTACATATTTACTATCATTTTTCAGGTGGAGAAAATCTGATCTTATGCAAATTCATCTGTTTCCAAGCATTTCCATGTATTCAGTTATTGTAAATTAGAAAAAAATATAGATAAGGTTAATCAACCGAGGAGCTTATAATAAAATGCTGTATATATTCATATGTGAAATTTACATGCAAGAGTTTCAAAATACTGAAAGATGCCTAAGGAGATAAAATGTTCATCTCACTTCTACTGGATCAAAGTCAATCTTGGCATGATTTGAATTACTGGAAAAATTCCTAGGTTTTCACCTTGCAAGTGTGTCCATTAGGTTCTTGTAATGGCCCAAATATATTTGTAAGCCAATAAATCAGCCAGTAATAATTTTCCATGCTAATTAATCAGAAAGAAGGATGCTTTACCCTATTTCATGCAAGCACTGGATGAAATTTGCAGTATTTTAGTTCATATGGCATAGGTAGAAATAAGATGTAGCCTGGAATGCGTCTTGCTCCTCCTCCTCCTCAGCAGGGGCACTGAAGGACAGAACTGTACTTGGATGGGATCAAACACTTGTAATCAGAGTTGCCCTGATCCTTTGAGCTGTCCATGTCATCTGAAAACTTCAATGATGTTCATTCTGTGATGATTTTCACACTGTCCGTGATGATTTAGTGAGAGATAATGATAAAATTAAGCCAGATTTATCAGCCTTGCAGAGACTGATGCATTAAATTTATTTATAGCCAGCGAAGATAGGCAAAAGCCTGTCATTAAAGATCACAGAATCATAGCACAATTAAGGTTGGGAAAGACCTCTAAGATCTTTGAGTTCAACTATTAGCCAAGCACCACCATGTACACCACTAAATCATGTCCCTAAGTGCCACATCCACACTTCAGAACAATTCCAGGGATGGTGCTTTCACCACCTCCCTGGGCAGGCTGTTCCAATGCCTGAACACCCTTTCAGGGAAGAAATTGCTCCTATTATCTAATCTAAACCTCTCCTGGCACAACTGGAGACCATTTGGGAAACCCTGAGCCTGACAAAAGCCTCTCGTTGGTCTTCAGGGTGCATTTTCTGTGTCCATAGCAGCAATGGTGAAGGCACATTTTGGATTTGGGCAGGAGCTGGCAGTGGAGATGGAAGGAGTTGGCTTCTGTCACAGCCATTTCAGCTGGGTAATGTCTCTCCTACAGCCAGAGACTGCAGTAGCATGTGTTTACCCAGAGAACTCTTCAATAATGTATGGTCGGCTGAGGAGCACATCATAATTCTGTCAGGATGGAAAGAGCAGCAGAGAGGGGCTGCTTTAACATCCAAATTGGCTGAGGAACGTCTGCTGCAAGGGCTTCCCAGTGTGGCATTACTGTCACAGCAATCCCTTCATTTTGTACCCATTAACACTCCCCAAGAAGGAATAAAAAATTATAAAAGCTGAATTTTCATAAAAAGGAGCACAATTCATCTGCAGCAGTTCATAAAACACCATAATAATAGAATGAAAGCAGTGAGAATGAAAAAAAATCTGCTTTTTCCAGACACAGCTGTAGCTATCCCTGGCTGCAGTTTGGCCGCTCTGGCTGGCTTGGTAAGTCAGGGACACAGCATGTGCTCTGTCACTGCAGAGGAAAATATCCACCCTGGCCAGCACAGGCAGTGCCACTCACCAACCAGGAACAGGAAAGTTCCATCTCAGGTAAAAACTTCTTCTTTAAATAATGTATTCTTTGTCCCAGAGATTGGATTAAAAGTTAAGGATGCGATTAAAGGATTTCCTCTGTGTTTTCTCTTTTTGCTGTTTCTCAATGCAGAATCTGCCACTGAAAAAATCCTCAGGGACAGAGAGGAAAGAAATATCTAAATGTTATAATACATGTTCTCCTTGACTTATTCTTTTGGTCATAAAACCATAGCAACATATAACTCACTTGTATCACTCTATTTGTCAAGTGTCAGGCATACTGGAGCTACTGAGATACAACTGGTGGCTAGCAAGGACTTTTTTTTCCCAGCTATATATTCAGTAATTTATTTTTTTGTGACAAGAAAACATGTGCATGCCTGCAAATGTTATAATTTTAGAACTGAAAATTATGTTGGTTCCACAGAGGCAATGAACTGTCTTCATTCTGCAATTTGAAACTTGAAGAAGCTTCCTGTGACTCCTTTCACTTCTGTCTTCTCATTTTTGGCCATTATGTGTGTCCATGGGTGCACGTTACAGAGAGGGAGGGATTCAGGGAGAGGGCTCTTGATAGCAGGGAAGAGAAAGGGAGGGAAAAGGAGTTAGAACAAATATGGGCCCAACACATCAGGATATTAGGCAAGTGCAAGATATGGCCCAAAGAACATGGGTCTGGTCTCCCCTGTAGCACATAATAATTATTGATAAAACTGAAGGATATGAGATATTTTGGTTTGGTTTGCAGGTCTTTCATACATTGCTTTTAAGATTCAAAATAAAGAGCTCTAGGGTAGAGACTGACTATCTGTGTGTCAGTATATTGGAGGCACTTGTCTGTACAATGCTTCTAACTAATTTGTAAGTTTGGGTTTTTTTTTGTAGCAGCTTTATTTTGTGCTTGTAAATTTTAAAGAACTTGAGAGGTATAGGGCAGTTAGGAGATTTCAAAAGAATGTTTGCACATAAACCTAAATATAAATATTTTAAAGTGAAAGTGCACCACAGTATTCTGCATTACAGTCATTGCTGAAAAATATTCCTACAGCTCTGCTCCCATGAGTGCTGATATTTGCCAAGATAGCCTGATCACACATCTACCAGAGGAGAGGAGATACCTCAAAGGGAATCTCTGGCACTCATATTAACACCTTCAGAAACATACCCCTGTTCTACCTACAGACGCAGGGAGATTTGCTGAATCTCTTGACTCCTTTTGGAGCACAAGGAAAGAGATTCCTGATCTGTTGTTTTTGGGGTGGGTTTTTTTTTTT
>VZUA01104953.1:0-17861 GCA_013401035.1 Horornis vulcanius
GCAGATGGATCATTTCTGCCTTGGAATGGGAGTTCTTGAGGGATGAAAAGGTTGGCCTCTGCCCTCTGGATCCCTTGTGAGCACCAAAGTTCAAACAGACTTTGCCTTGACTCCTCTGCAGAAACATGCAGGTGGCACAAGGCCAGTGTAAATAAATTGCACCTGACTCTGTAAGCGCCTCTTTGTGCTTTTACAAAGTGAGGTAATATCAACAGTCAGCTTTACAAGCTGAATGAACATTATTTCCAATGGAAATAATGCAAGTCTCCTCTGGAGAAGGAACAGGGAGAATATTTAAGGGGGCAGAGAGGGACAGGGAAAAGGTCTGTGTCAATTCCCAGCTTCTGCTGGGAAGCCCAGTGGAAAGCTGATACTACTCAGTCTCCAGAAAAAGGTCATTGCAGATTGTGGTTTCTTTCTGAAAAGAATATAGACAACCTGACATGTTGATACAATCCCTTAATTCCTAAGGAAGTCTTGTCTCTCATTGTAGTGGTAGCAGTCAATCTTTGTACAATATTGTTTCAAAAATACCTGTGCAACTTGTATCCAACTGTTTTGAGCATGGTCAGGTTAAGTTCATGAAAGGCTCTTCTTTTTCTCTTCCTTTTGGAAGCAAAAAAGCTACATTTGATGGTACTGAAGAGTGCTGACCGTGATTTTGTTGTACTACTCCGACATTCCAGGGACAGTCTTGTCACTTTTCCACCAATTTATAGGAAGGCCACAAGAGGTTAATTGTTAGTCACGTCTTTCTCATGAGCTCATCATGTATTGCCTGACTGTTCTTCTTTAAAACCTGAACCTTCTGAAGCATCTCAGTGTCTTCCTAATGAAGACTTTTGGAAATGCCAGTTGACCTCAGTATATTCCAGAAGATGTGGCCTTGCACTTGGTAGATCAGAGAGGGAAGTACTGTAACATTCTTATTTAAGTCAATTTATGTCATTAATTCATGAACTGTTGGTCAATGATTTTTTTTCCTTTCTTATGTGAAAATAATGAGCAGTGAAATCTCTTCCAAAGCTGTTTTTTCTACCAACTTAAGTATCCTTAAAGCAATGCATGATAAGGAGAGAGTAGCAGAAATATTCTGAGCATAGCAACTGACTTAGCACTGCTGTCTTTGGGTAGGTCTGCCCCACTGAGGAGGTCTGCTGAAACAAAGTTTTTCATCCTTAGAGATTAAAAAGGTTTTAAAATGAATATGTGCATCAAGTGATTGATGATGTACCCCCAAAGGGAAGCTAGGAAGTTCAGCTTTGTCTTGTAAAGTTGTCAGTTTAATTATCACGTTAAACTAATTCATCAACCATATTTTCCTGGGTGTCTCTTACTGTGGAGGTAATCTGTGAAAATTACTGTAATGCTCTTGAAGTTTTCTAGGAAAACAAAATAATTGTTGTTCAAATCTCGTTCTTAAATGATTTCTAAAGCCATCAGCTTTCTTCTGGCCTCACAGTGCCACAGAGCATGACTTAGGAACCTCCTATCCTTGAATTCTTAGGTTTGACCCCTTTGAGAAGAAGCCCGTATTCCCACCACAGGAAATATAGGTCTGCTCTATTCAGATGAATTGTTTTTAGAAAGTGTGGAGAGCTTCCTAGCTAGTATCAGCATTGTGGTTTTGGTTCAGCCAGGTAGCCCTCTAAGGCACACAACTGCTAAATTCAAAAAGTGTTGTAGAAATGTCAAAATCCAAACTTTTGGAGACTAATGTTCTTGGGACAGTTATCCCACTGAAATCTTCTGCTATGTGCCATACTCATACTGGCCCAGTTCTGCATGTTAGTCATTCAGAGCTGGCCAAGTTTTTGTTTCTATGCTTGGATAAATCCTGTCAGGAGTGGTTCAGGGATGCCTACAGATATAGATGTATCTGTTTTGGTTTCCAAATCATAGAGGAAAATCCTCATTTCCCTCTATAGACAACAGACAACTGAGAAACTTTTATCACAGTGGATTATGTGGAAGTTAACACAACAACGAAAAAGGAAAGCTATTCTGACTATATCTGGGTTTTTCTCCTTTCTTTTAGTAATATCTGTGATCTGATCTACCAGAGACAAATTGATCATCCAGACTAAGTCTGTGAAAACTAGAACAAGACAATATATCCTGCTTGCAATAAGAGAAATTTGTTGTATTTTTTCTCAAGTTATATTTGATAGAGTCCATAGTCCATTAGGATTATCTCTTGCAGAGGCAGTGCACAGTGGAAGCAAGGCTTTTCCTGGCTGCTGACTGATAGACCTGGTTCTGTCCCAAATCTTGAGTTGACAGAAGTAGATACCATAGCAAATCTAGGGATTTTATAGAAGGAACTTTTTAGGAAAGTATTCTGTTTTGCTCTGAGGGGCTTGTATTTTGGCACTTTCTAAGTTAGACCTGTGAAAGCAGCACAGAGGAAAAAAAAACAAAACCAAAACCACAAGGGAATGATAATAAACTTAAGTATTATACTTTTGTGTTTNAATGGTAATAAACTTAAGTATCATTTGCTGCAGTCTCTCAGCTGCTAGTGGTTTAGGAATGATATTCCCCAATTTGATGTTCCCACTGAAGCACTTCAAACCGTGCATCACTCCCCCCTCTCTTGCAGCAGACTGGAGAGGGGATTTGGATAGAGGCACAAATGGTAAGGATTGTGGATCAAGATAAGAACAATTTACTGGAAGCAGCAGTGAAATAAGGAAAACAAAAACAAGCAGTAAGAGCTACAATATCAGTAACAGAAGGAGCCACTGGCTTCACACCACACTTACCTGACCAGAAGAGAGCTCTTCCCCCTACTCTCAGAAAATTATGTGAGCAGGTATAGAATAATGGGTCCTAGCTATGCTCTCTCCTGGCCACTGCAAAAATTAACCCTGTCCTGGCTGGAACCAAGACACTGGTTCATAACATGCTGTAGGTGCCTCAAATGTTTTGAATTACTGCAACTCTGAATCACCAGGTTAAACTGACAGTATTCCACACTATTGTCTGCATGTGGGATCTTTTGGGGTCCCTTTCTGAGAAGTATGAGCACATGGAGGTCTTGCAGGAAAAGAAATTAATGGATGGCTTTCTTCTTCTGGTATAAATGGAGAGCTTGGTTTGGTTTTTCTCCTTTGATAACTGTTTTCTACACTGCTTTTTTCTTTACAGGTTAGTATTGCTTGCCCAGAAAGGATGGAGCCAATCACAAAGGTGTCTCACATTCCACCAAGTCGATGGGCTCTAGTGTGTAGTTTATGCAAACTGAAAACTGGTGCTTGCATTCAGGTACGTGCTTGTCCCATAATGACTCTGCAGGGGTGAATCTGTCAGAAGGGCAATTTCAGTTTTGCATTTTGTTCTTTTTGTGTTCAGAGATGCTTTACAATGGAGATGGCTGTTGGATAGATGTCTTCTTCTTCATAGGCATTTGCTACCAAATGAGTTGACTAGCCAGAGGTTTAAGAATTAGTCTAGGTTGCTGCCTTTTGAATAAGGCTGAGGTGTTTAAGAGCCACTACTATGTGTATCAAAGATGGACAGAAAATTCCTTCCACTGAACACTCTTTGCAAACAAGAAAATACTGTATTGGGTAATACCAAATTCAAGGGATCAATATTTTTAAAAATGTGTAGGAGATTGGTTTTGGCAGGGAGATGGATTTTCTTGTAGTTGAGGTAGTTATGTCCTTTTTTTCTTGTTTGCTGCTACTGTTAGTAATTGCTTTTTTGTTTTATTTTGCCTGCAGTGCTCCGTGAAAAGCTGCATCACTGCCTTTCATGTCACCTGTGCCTTTGAGCATAGCTTAGAGATGAAGACTATCCTGGATGATGGGGATGAGGTCAAGTTCAAGTCGTATTGTCTAAAGCACAGCAAGAACAAACAGAATTCGTTGCCTGATGTTGAGGAGCACCCCAAGAGCGTGTCAGAGCAGAAGCAAACAGAGAGTGAGAAAACGAGCCTGCGAGCCCAAAAACTCCGAGAGCTGGAAGAAGAGTTTTACTCACTAGTAAAAGTGGAGGATGTTGCAGCAGAGCTGGGCCTTCCTAAACTTGCTGTAGACTTCATCTACAATTACTGGAAATTAAAGCGAAAAAGTAACTTTAACAAACCATTGTTTCCTCCCAAGGAGGATGAAGAAAATGGCTTGGTGCAGCCAAAAGAAGATAGCATTCATACTCGCATGAGGATGTTCATGCATTTAAGGCAGGACCTAGAGAGGGTAAGAATTAACTTGTAAAGTTTTGAAAAACTATTTGCAGGTGAGCAAGGTCTTTCTTTGTGGATGAAAGTGAGAATGGGGGGACGCAAAGCGAGACGATTTCAAAAATAATAGTTTAAAAAATAAAATGGTAATGCCTTCAACTCCAGTCTTTTGATATGCTGCACTGCCTGCTGCAGAGACTTTCAGGAGCTGCCCCTCTCAGTCCAGTGAAAGATCCAATGTGAAAGCAGTGCTTCCTGACTTGCTTAAAGGTTATTCCTTTATGTGTTTTAACATGCATATTTCTATGCACAGTGGACAAATTTGGTAATTGACTCTATGACTTCAGCTTCAGTTGAGTAAATGTTTAAAAAAATAAGCAAATTTATTTGACCCACTGTAGTAGTAGTTAGTGATACAGATTAAATGAGAAAAAAATATTACTTTTATTAAACAAAAAATAAGAGTAAGGCTTGTTACCACTTGGAGGCTGCCCATTAGGTTGGCCTGTTGGGTAGGGGTCACCTGCAATTTTCAAGTGCCTAGAGGTAGGTAATGAATATAAAAAAGGTAATAAAATAAATGTGATGAGGAGAGGGGAAGTAAAAGCAGAAGAGAGGTAATAGTGTTGAAAAAAAAAGGGAAACAATACTGGGGAGAGAGCAACAGGAAGATTGTTGGAGCCAAGATTTGCCCTTCTCAGTGTAACCGTTGTCTTGAATCTATCATAGTCAATCTCAGATCTTTTCCAGGACTGCTTTTGATATGGAAATTTACTTTAAGAAAAAATTTAAAACCCATAACATGCCTCAGATGGAGGGTGGGTTGTTTTTTATTTTTCAAGAGACCATGTCAAGCTTTTTGTTTGATAAATATTTGGTTTGCACCAAATTTTGTTAAAATTGATGTACTTACTCTGAGTGGAGGTGATTCATAATTTGAAATGCCTGTCTCCAAGTTTCTGAATTTCTTGTGCCACAAGATTTTCTACTCTGTTATCTTGGGATAAATATAAATTTGGGAATCTTAGCATTTTGTTTCTAGGTAAAGAAATTCCAGTTCTGAACAGATGGAACTGAGTGCTGGGGAAAGTATGTTTGGCAGATACCTTTCAACCAGCCCCTATGCTGTTTCTGTGTTTCTGAGTTATAAGTGTTTTAAAATCACTTATAGATGTTTATCAAGAACTTTCAGTGTCTCTTCTTACTCTATTGCCTTTGGTGGAAATGTTGCTATTAACTCAAACAAGCAGTAAAAGTAGAATTGTGCCAGACTGAATCAGAATGGTTTGGGTCGGAAGGGACCTTAAAGATCATTTCGTTCCAATGTTCCTACCATGGACACCTTCCACGAGACCAAGTTGCTCAAAGTCCTATCCAGTCTGGCCTTAAAAACTTCAGGGATAGGGCCTCCACAACTTCTCTGGGCAACCTGTTGCAGTGTCTCACTGTTAACAATGTCTTCCTTACGCCCAATGTAAACTTACCCTCCTTCAGTTCAAAAACATTACNTGATAAATATTTGGTTTGCACCAAATTTTGTTAAAATTGATGTACTTACTCTGAGTGGAGGTGATTCATAATTTGAAATGCCTGTCTCCAAGTTTCTGAATTTCTTGTGCCACAAGATTTTCTACTCTGTTATCTTGGGATAAATATAAATTTGGGAATCTTAGCATTTTGTTTCTAGGTAAAGAAATTCCAGTTCTGAACAGATGGAACTGAGTGCTGGGGAAAGTATGTTTGGCAGATACCTTTCAACCAGCCCCTATGCTGTTTCTGTGTTATAAGTGTTTTAAAATCACTTATAGATGTTTATCAAGAACTTTCAGTGCCTCTTCTTATTCTATTGCCTTAGGTGGAAATGTTGCTATTAACTCAAACAAGTAGTAAAAGTAGAATTGTGCCAGACTGAATCAGAATGGTTTGGGTCGGAAGGGACCTTAAAGATCATTTCATTCCAATGTTCCTACCATGGACACCTTCCACAAGACCAAGTTGCTCAAAGTCCTATCCAGTCTGGCCTTAAAAACTTCAGGGATAGGGCCTCCACAACTTCTCTGGGCAACCTGTTGCAGTGTCTCACTGTTAACAATGTCTTCCTTACGCCCAATGTAAACTTACCCTCCTTCAGTTCAAAAACATTACCTGTTCTTCTGTCACTACAGGCTCTGGTTTCTCTGTCTTTCTTATAATCCCTTTTCAAACAAGGAAAAACTGCAGTGAGGTCTCTCCAGAGCCTCCTCTTCTCCAAGCTGAACATTTTTTTAATGCATAGTTAGGTATGTTCAGTAATAATCGCAAAAACTTTACCAAGGGATTTTGCATGTAATGTTCTTTTGATTCTTTTGTTGATACACTTTTTAAACTGGGTCTGGATTTATTTTCTTATTGCCTGTTAAGTCTCCTGTTATTCCTCTGTAGGTAAGAAATCTCTGCTACATGGTAAGCAGGAGAGAGAAACTGAAGTTGTCCCACAGTAAAGTACATGAACAGGTCTTCAACTTGCAAGTCCAACTCATTAATCAGGAAATTGCTGCAGGTAATCACAGAAGTGTATAAATATTTATAAATCCTGCCTGTATTTAAACTAAAGCAGTATATTCTCTTTATGTTCCTGGTTAGTGCTTTTAACATGTAAAAATGCCTTTAAGAATTTCCAAGTACATAGTCAATCAAAGTAGCAACACAGAAAGAACTCTGTAATCACTTAAAATATTTACTTGAATATTTATTTATTTTATGGCTGTTTCTGGTATATGCCTATTGCTCATCACTGTGGCATCCAGATAGCAGAAATGAGCTGGTGGTGATCTCTAGGTTTTTGCACCGTTGGGTTGCTAGTCCTTGGCACTGGTTTCCCCACAGCAAGCTCTACCCTGCTGGTTGGTTCTCCAGCTGAGAAGGCTTTTTTGCTTGCTGTCAGTAGTTGGTTCCTTCAGGCAAGAGAAAGACTGACTGATGGGAATTGCTGCTGTTCTCATGTGCCTTGTGCACGTCATGAGCAGCACAGATTTCTTAGCTTGCCATCTGCAGTTGCTCTCCTTCCTTCAAAAAGAGTTTAAGTACTCTGGTTATTAATAGGGACTAGTAACTGTTTAGGAATGCTGAGGTACCAAACCCCACTCTGCCCTTCACACTTGCAGCAACTTTTTAAAATAAGGAGCAGCAGAGTACTTGGAAAGAGGAAGAGCATATGCACACCATTGTAGTTACTGGGATTTGTGAAATTAGGATCTCTCTGGTCTTTCAAGATACGTACTTCACCAGTTTAGGGTGAAGACTTCGTGCTTTTTTTCTCTGCCCCTGAAACATGGATAGGTTTCATTAGTACTGATAAGGTGGTTTCTTTTTCAACTGTTTTATATGAGACTAGTACTTCATGGAAGTACTTCATGGCACTCTGAAGCTTCTTGCTTTTGTGTAAATGCATTTTATTAGAAAGGCTTCTAAGTTTATTTAATGTCTCTACAAATACAAGTGCTTTTTTAATACTTACTATGATAGCTTGATACTTGCAGTGGGTGCTGTATGCATGTATTACCATAAACAACTCATATGTTGAAGTAAAAAACTTTTAAAGAGCTTAGAGAATTTTATAATACAAAGCAGAGAGTTGAACGAAGTCCAAATTGAAACTCAGTTTGAAGCATTGTTTTTTCTTTATCCAAAACTGAATATGAACCTTTTTTACAGCTTTGTTGGAACAACTTCAGTCATATCTCAAAACTGGTTCAATTCACTGGCTTAAAGCCCCGTTAAAAAGGGCACACTCTTGTTTTTAATGGAAATATTTAAATGCTTACCTAAATTCCAGAGTGGTGGATAATTTGGAACAGTTTGGTTATCCCAACTCCTCCTTAGTGTCCTAAAATAATTTCACGCTAATTATTTGCAAATGCTTCTTACTGTTGCATGACTGTATAATAGCCTGTAAAACTTGTTATGGATGATAAAAGAAATTACCCTTTTCTAAAAAGCCTTTTTTCTTTTTCTTCTGCTTCCTCGCCTCTTTCTCCTGTAGGCCATACCCTGACAAGTGCACTAGAGAACACACTGTTCTACCCTCCTCCCAGGATCACCCTGAAGTTAAAAATGCCCAAATTAGCATTAGGAGACTGCAAAAATAACTCGTTGAAGCCTGGCAACAGACCGCTTTCTCCTGACAACAACAGCACTGTTTACAGCAAACGGAGCGTGCCAATGTCAAAGGAATCGTTTGAAATTAAGGCAAAATCTTATGCCAGGTATCAGCACGACAGCAGAAGTAACGGGTTGCTGGCAGGGATCGGCAAGCCTCGGAGCGAGGCAAAGGATTCTGGCCCCACACAGCTGATGGAGTTTCACCGGGGCCAGCCATCCGGGAAGCCTTTAGCACTCCAGGCTGCTTTGCATGGACAGTCTTCCATCGGGAATGGGCGGGTGCAGCAGGAGAACTCAAGGCTGGTGTCCAAATCTAATGGTCTGATGGGCAGGGCTGGAGATGTGAGCCAGAGAGACAGCTCCAGCCAGACGTCCTACGAACAAGAGTCTGTGCTCACGGCTCACTTGGCCAGCCAGAGTGGATTCCGAAAATCCACCATAGAACATTTCAGCCGGTCCTTTAAAGAGGCTACCAACAGTCTGGTGAGGACCACGGAAGATCTCCGGTGCTGTGAAAAGCCAACAAGAAGACTTGCAACAAAAGATCGCCTGTGGAGCAAGCAGACACTTGAAGGTGCTCCATACCAGGACAATGATGGGTACTGTCCTGACTTAGAGCTGAGTGACTCTGAAGCAGAAAGTGATGAAAACAAAGAGCAAGTGAGGTTAAGACGAAGTAGCTCAGAGAGAGAAAGCCCAAATAAGGACTTTGGAAGAGACTGTCACAGTAGAAACAAAAAGAATATGATATCTCACAGTTCGGTACAAAGGTGATTAGAAGCCCCCACGGGGTAATTCAGCCTTTATGTATTCCAGTGTACCAGTGCAAAGCTCAGCGTCAAAAGGTTCCAGAAAATAGTCTAGGACCTATTTAGGAAGAGCTGCAGTAGGGGATGGGGGAGGGGAGAGAAATCAGAGTAGTTTTGTTCAACTGTGAATTGGTTTGCAGTCTTTGCAAGGTTAGCTCAGTTATCCACAAAGCCATGTGGAAATCGTGTGTTTTATCAGAAGGTAACATCTGGGAGAGCACAAAGCAGTTAATTGTGCAAAACTTCAGGAAACCGCTTCTGCCTTGCCGGCTTAAGTGCAAGGCACCGTGTTCACGTGGAGGCAGTCTCGTGGTGGTGGACAGGTTTTAAAGAAGTCCTTGCATTGCTCTAATGTGTTGCAAGAGACTGCAAATGGAGACACTGAAACTACATTGTTACGGCACCTGCAGTATGGCTCTGATCCAGCAATGCACTCGCGGATGTGTTAGGACGTTAAGCATGTGAAAAGTCCTGCTGGTTTCCCCTGGGAACGTTTGTGCTCAGATATCCGAGCACATGCCGGCGTGCTCTGCTGGATCAGGCCCAATGTGACTACTAAGTGACCATCCCCTTCAGGAGGCTTTGAGCCGTAGTGGCGTTTGCAGGCTGCCTGCGGAGGGCGGAAGCAGGCGTCGCTGGCGCTGCCAAACTCGCTGACCTCTAGACGTGCCCCCATTCCCTGCTTTTGCTGAAGGTTGTGTTTCTGTTCACAATAATTCGCTTATTTTGTAAATATACAACTTCTAGTACTTCAGTTTTTTTAATCTCTGTACATAGATGCTTGTTGTGGGATGCACTTGTAAATATTTTACCCAGCTAACAAGTACAGATGGCTAATTTTGTGGATAGTGTTTACAAAAGTAGATGTACTACTTCAAAGAAAAATGCTATTTGACACTTACATTTAGGCAATCACCGGTGATGCCAGGTTCCTCTTGAAACTGAGATTTCATATCCAGAGGTGTTTTTACCTGGTATTTTTAAAGTCAGCTGAATTAGAAATAATTTTAGCTGAATTTTTTTTCAGGGGCAGATTTTCAACCCTAGTTGCCTGAACACAGGCATAGGAGTCTTCTGGCATCTAGGTCTGTAAAATTTTAGCCAGTCATCATTTAGAGTATGATGGTTTAATTAAAAATGGTTTTTTTAATTGCTGAAAATCTACTATTTTATTACGCTGCTTTTCAACCTCTGGATCAGTTGCTGTTTCCTAGTCTAACACTTTTTTTGTATGTCCTTTAAAATTAGAACTTGTTAAATAGTGATTAAATTTCAGCTAGTACTGACTAAGGAGTCAAGAAGGGAAGGGAATGAATCCCTTTCTGCTTGCTTCAAAGACAGGGGATTTTTTGTTTGAATGGAGACTAACTTCCTGTTTTACAGATGTTGTTGTGTCGATCAACAAAGTGACTGCACTGTTTTCCTCTGAAATGCTGTACATTTCATAAACGGGCAACATCCTCTGTCCCCACATCACTGGCTGAAATGACCTATAGGTTGTGTAGGGCACGTTGTTCAGCTCTGTTGAAGCTTCAGTTTTGTCTACAAACAAAAAGGTGTTCCCCCCACAGTGTGAAGATGACTATGCAGGATCTGAACAGCAACTCGTTTCGCTTCAATTAGCGAAATGAAGTTTTAATTTAGTTTTAATTTATTGCTTTTAGGTTGGGAAATGGCAACAGCATTTTCAGATTTGTTTTAATCTTTGAAATCTCCCTAGTTGCAATAGGACTAGCAGGTCAGGGGCTGGAGGACTCTTCAGTAGTGAAATAATGAGAAAAGTATACTTGGCAAATCTGCTCTGTTTGCTTCATGCATCTTAAGTTGTGTTTTTTTTATTTTTTTTTAACTTCTTGATTTTTTGTATATTTGTGTAATTGATCTTTCTAGAGCTGTATCTTCAAAATTATTTCTTTTGATGTAAATATGCAGTAGCAATTTAGGTTTCCACATATTTTATTTTTATGGGAAATGCTTTGTGTTCTAAGCCATGGGTCATTCAGAATAAGTAAACAAATGTCTGTTCATTTGTATTCCAGTTCTGATTCTCTTAGTTCTCCTTCAATATTTATTAGTAATCCTCTCTCACTGGCCATGAAATTTTATGAAGCTTTTATTGGGAACACTTATCTGGGAGGTCAGCGAAGTGTTCATGTTATTTTGTGGCTGGAAGCATATGACAGAAGAGAGGGAAAATGGTGCTTCAGCAAAACTCAGCGTTTCTGCTCTTCTGGGGTTATCAATTCAGTTGTTTCCAGTCTGGGCAATGGTTTTGCTAATTTTTACATGATTTTAATAGACATATGAAGGAGCCCTTGGTTATGTAGTTCTCAAGTATTGTCCCCAAAGTGCATTTGCTAGTTTTTATTGTGCGTTCGGTGGCTAACTGTTTGAAGTATTACCTCTTAACCTTATTTGTCAAATTTTTGTTGTGTTTTGCATTTTGTTTTATATATATAAATATATATATATTCAATTTTCCAAGATGGACTCAGTCTTTTTCAGATGTCCCCTTTTTACAAGTACTTTTTCATTAAATTATGAAACTGCTAACAATATTTTCATTTGTTGTGATTTATTCAGGGCTTTACCCTCTGTGTCTGGCAGGTCATAAAACTCATCAGTACTGTGTCCATCAGGAGTAAATTATTTCTGCAGATTTGGCAATACTTTAACAAGTTAAGTATCCAGGAAAACCCTTCCCCTTCAGCTTCCCAAAAAAGAGTCGCTGAGCACTAATTTGCTGTGTATAGCAAATAGTGCAAGCCTAGCTTTTGTTTCTGCCGAGCTGAGCAAATGTAACAGACCATTTGCTGCCCTGGCCTCACTTTTCAATGTATTTGCTTATGCTGTAGTATGGCTGGTTTTCCCTGGTTGGACAAAGTGAGTTATAGAGGAAGAGCCATAGCCAGGCCTTCTGTCTGATCCCTCTTCTTGTACCCCCGCAGACACGCGCAGCTGAACACTCACCAGTCTGCGTGCAAAGGGCAACGTGGGGCCAGCAGGTTCCTGGGCTCATGTCGGTTTCACGTCGCTTTTACCCGACCTTTGGCTGTAGTTCCCCCTGCTCCCACAGGCCGGTGCTGTGAGGTGCCTTGCTGGCACAGAGGAGCTGCTCCCGGGGCTAGAGCAGGGAAGAAGGCAAAAGGTGGAGGGAAAGATGCTGGACTAGCTGCACAACCGATCCCACAGCATCCCTCCTCCTCTGACTGGCTCTGCAGCTGGCAGCCTTTAAGAAGGATGGGATTTGCAATGTGGGTGTTGCAGGCAGCAGTGACCCTCATGCCTGCAATGGGTCTGGCAGCAGCAGAGTGAGTCAGAACTGAGCAGCCAACAACACGCTTGTGTACTGGCTTAAGGACTGGAGCGACTGAGCAGCTGGCCCTAGGCAGGCTGGAACTGCATCTGGAAAAAGCTTGGGTGAAATGGAGCCCAAATCCCTCAGCTGAAAAGCAAACAAGAGGTTAAAAAAAGGGGAAAAGGCAGTACAGGTGCAGACAGAAGGGAAGAAAAACCAGCACTAGGAAGAAGCAGTAAGCATTGGACTGTCAGTTGTTTTTCAGGACCATGATTTCTTCTTCCCTAAAGGCATCTTGCAACAGATACCAGCAACAGACTTCCTTGTTGTGAGTTTCTGACTGGTGGCTTCGAATTCCCTCTCCACGTACAGTCTTCTTGTGGCTGGGATGTGGGAAAGACTGGGCCAAGGAGCGAGATTGGTTTTCCCATTAATTTGGAAACAGCTACTATTGGTTTGTAGAGCCTTATCGAATAACTAAGTGTGCTTACTTGTTGATGGTAACATGGGCCAATAAATAAAGGGGCTGCACAGTGGTTCTGAGCACTATCATCTCTGCATTTATGTTTCTGCCCTAAAAGAAATGTTTCTCAGTCGTATCTTGTGTATATCACTTGCGGAATGTTTTCTTTGCCATGAATCCCAAACGACTGAAGGAGAAATTACAAATATTTGGCTATTAAATGTAAGCCTGAAACATTCCCTTGATTTTGATGTGATACCTCTGGTGACCTGGCCTGGATGTACAGGCTGTGCTGCAGACGCATGATGTGGATCTGGTACATGGGAGGGACCCAGTGTTCAAAGCCTACCTCTGTGAGCTGTGAAGATAATCCAGCGAAACCACTCATTTTGATCGTTGGGAATTTGGATGATCCCAGTACTTGTAAAGGTTTAGCACTGCAGGGAATTGACACATCTATTAGGAAAATATGCTTTTGATGCGAATTAAGGAACAAAAGCTGCTTGCACAACTGGGGAGCTTGGCATGCAAGGGAAAAGTACCGGGAAGGGCAGAGATAGAAAACAATGGAGTGCTTCAGTGCGGCTTCCTTAGGAAGAAGTGAAGACACACTGACTTCTGGGCTCTTGTTTCATGAGAGATGCCCTGCTACTGCTGCTTCTGAACCTTCCTTTTACACCAGTTTCATGGCTGAACACTTTTGCCCATCCTGAGGTGAAACTCTGCAATATGTCCCTCTTGCAGTGATGATTCTACTCCTGACCAGTCAGTGCATCTAGTGGGATGTGACAGGTGGATGAAAGTGACTGCAACCACAGACTTCTGAAAGAAAATGTTACGTGGCAGTTGGGTAAGTTGTTTAAAAATAGCAGATGCGCATGCCTATTTCTGTTCCTCAAGTTCACCCCTCTGCAGAGAGCTTGGATAAATTTGTGTGACCATGTGATTGCAGGAGAAGCAGCTTCAGGTATTTGCTCATTAGTTTCCCTGCCTCTGTGTATGCAGCTTCCAGATAATCTTTCTTTTTCCAGTAGGCTTCTTTTGTCTGGGACATCCTCCTAGATCCACCTTGCCCTGCCCTTTCTCTGGGATTCTTCTTTTGTTTCAGGCTGGGCAGACGCTCCCTGCCTTCCATTGCTTTCTCAGCAGCCTTGGCGCTGGGTATCTGCCTCGCCTTGGCTGCTTTATCTGATATACATTGTTTTAAATCTCTGGGTAGGCTCCGTAATGACACCTTTATGGTTTCTTTTGGCTTAAACATCCTGAAGACGTTTTTTCCGATTTCTGTTGTTTTTCCTCAGGTGCTGCCCCACCCACCCTAAGCCGAGGAAAGAGCAGGACACAAGTTGTATTTTGACAGTTCCGTAACAGTTCTAGAGTTGTTCTGCTCACGAAATTGGTGGGCCAGTGTCCTGAGAAAGAATTTAAAACTTAGCACAACAGCAACATAAAAGGAAGGTGCCATTAAGAAATCTCCTGGTCATTTGAGAGCTCCTCAGCTTGTGACAGACTTCAAGAGTAGTACCTGTAAAAAGAAAAAGCATTTTGTGCCATTTGGGAAAATGGCTCTGGTTATACCTCAGGAAGTGCAGGCCCTAGTGAGGGAATGAGTCATCTGAGGGGGAAAACCACCTCTGAACTAGCCCACCCACTTCACCTGAAACTGCGGTGTCTGGTTGCATTCCTTTGTAGTTCCTTATCTCAGAAGGGTGGTGCTGAGTAGCTTGGGAACCCCTGTCACTGGCATTTTAGGCTCGATTTGCATCTGCTTGAATGGAACCTGACCAAAGCGCTTTCCCTCCTTAAAACTGGGTCAACTATTGTTCTATTGTCTCCTCTAAAATTAAGTAGGGGCATTGTTTTGTCCTTTTCCTGATTATTCTTTCTACAACAAACCAGACATCTCTCCTGGTTAAAGGAAGCACAGAGGCCTAAAAGTTGGATGAGCCAGGTGATGCAGATGTTAATAAGCAATTTGTAGTTGACACTCATTACAAATGGCTAGTACATAAACTAGACTCCTCAAATTGTCTGGTTGAACATCTTACATTAAAGCTCTGTGAAGTCACCCTAAATCTGCAGTTAATTTGAAATTTATTTTTGATTTGGCCAGAAGAAGGATTTGCATGCCTGTAAGCTCTGCACACTGAAAGCACTGTTGCTAAATCAGTTACTTGAATGAAAGATGCTGCATTTCCTTGAAGTCCTGGCTCTGTTGCATTACCTCTGTTGTGACTGTAATTTTGCAGCTGCTGTGGCACATATCAATGCTCTTTTTTTTTTTTTTTTTTTTTTTTTTTTTTNGGGTACAAAGATCAGAAAAGTAAGGCATTAATGAAAAATGTCTTGGCTGTGCTTCACTGAGGAATGCTTTCTGAAGCACCCTGTTACCTAGTTGCTCCCAGTACAGAGTGGGGGTCTGGAGAGGCACAGGATGGGAACTCCAGATTCGTGAGGCAGCAGAAACTTGCACTTGTTGGTGCAAGTGACAAAGAAATTGGAGGTGTGAGAGTGTTCATGAAGCACTGCAGAGACTGGCTGCGGTGGGAAGGGTCACACATTTGCTTAAGCATTGTATTGTTAAGTGAGAGATGCTTTTTCATGAGCCTGTGGCCAGTGCAGAAGGAATTGTGCTGAAAGAAGACTGTGTAATAAACTGTAATAAGTACAGGGTAGAATTGTTATTTTTGTAAAAACTGGTCTTTAAAGGCTAAATACTTCAATGTGACTTCATGGTGATTTGATGCAATCCTTTGTAGAAAAGATTCCCTGTCTGAGATTCGTAATCCATTCTGCATTAACTTGTGTGACAATGGTAAGTGTTAGACACATAAATTAGTCAATGGGCACAAATCTGCTGGTGCCTCCTTCTCCCAAGCAGACATTTGCAAACAGGAAAACTGAGTACTTTGGCAAATGCTTTATTATGTTTAAATATGCTACTGTGATCATCCAGACTAGTAAACAATTGAAACTTCTCAGCAGTTTGATCTCTCCTGGAGTTACTTGTTGCTTACTAACAAATAAAACTCAATCTGGATACACAAGCCAATTCCAGGAACTATACTTGGCTGCAAACAAGTGCATGTCAGTGCCAACTCTTGCTTTCCAGCCAACTGATTGCAGTGACTGATTTCATGGTTGTACCTCTGCTCTTGCTCGGTGTTTTTTGCTTGTCCCTCCATCTGTGCACCCCCAAATGCAGTATTATCTGCTAGCGGAGAATTCCCACGTGCAGGCTCTGGTTGCCCTAAAGGATTTAACAGCCTTGCACTGAGGTAGTGGCTCCTTGGGCTCCACTGCCCTTGGCACAGTCCCTGCTCTCAGCCGTACCTTGCCCATCTGCTGAGGAGGCCTGACATACTCCATACTCAGAAGCAGCTCTTGGGATACAGATACAGCTGATATGCAGCATTTGTACCTTGTACCAGCCATAGATAAGGCCTAGAGCCCTCCCACCTTCAAGGAGGAAGGAGGACTAACAGTAGTAGAAACTACAGCTGAAGGATAAAAGACAAGGATTGCTCTAAAAGTGAAGAAATAGCAGGATCAGGCTCATTAAAGGAGAGAAAAACAACTGGAACTTCCCAGGAATGAGCAGAAGTGAAGCCCAGTCTCTATAGCGCCAGAAATAGTCCAGCACCTCTTCTTACCTACAGTCATGAGGGCGGGGGGATTTTTCCAGCTCTGTGGTGCTCTGGNGAGCAGAAGTAAAGCCCAGTCTCTATAGCGCCAGAAATAGTCCAGCACCTCTTCTTACCTACAGTCATGAGGGCGGGGGGATTTTTCCAGCTCTGTGGTGCTCTGGGCTGTTCTCCAGAACTGCTGAGCATTTCCTGACTGGCAAGAAGGGTAATGGCTTCTGGCAGGCTGAGGGAACCTGCAGGCTGGGGCCAGGCTGTGACTTGACCCTACAAGGCCTCCTGCATCACGGACGTCCTCTGTGTTCTTCATGGTTGTAAAGAAGAATCCCACTTCCCTGCTCCCTCCTACCATGTGGAATAAATGCTAAGCTACCAGCGTGTCCTTTGGAAGCCACAGAGGTGCTGTGTAAGCTCCCTATCAGTCAGATTTGGAGGCCATGCAGTACACTCTGTGGCTGCAGTGCAACAGTGGGAAGTTCCCAGTGGGGAAGGCACAAGGCAGCACAAGCTCTGGCAGCCACCTCTTCTGTGCTCTGCTGCCCCACAGTGAACTTGTATTGGCAGAAGACCTCATCTCATGCTCTCTGTGAAGGCACACCACCATGGATTCCTCCCTGCTCTACTTTTCAACCAGCTTGGATTAGCCATTACAGAGAAGACAAAGCAGGGGTGCTGTCCCATGTAACTAGAGATCCAAGCTCCAAATTCATGGCACTGAATTTGTGTTGTAACCTAGTGCTTACAGAAGCTGTTAATTTTCTCCCAAGGTGTGTGCCAGCACACAGCTTGTTTTGATGCCTCTAAACCATGCTGGCAAATGCTTAAGTCAGCAAGGAACAGAGAGACTGGTGAGGTGGGTTGAGGGTGTATCTCCTTTTGCTGCTGGATTCAGTAAGCTCTTGTATTGTATCCCAAATGGCCTTATAGTGTGCAAAGACAATGGGAAAGCAGTAAATGTGGTTCAGCTTTGTGAGAAGCAATAATTGTTCTTCATTGTACTTAATGAATTCTTTGCATGTGTTTCTTTGAATTTCTGCATCTTCTTTTTCTCTTGTAAAATGGAAAAAAAGGAGAGATGTGGCGCTTTTTTCTGGATGTTTCTCTGTGTTGGTTGTTGCTACTAATTTGCTTGCCTCAGGTCTGAGATGAAATCCTGCTATTTGTTGTACATGCAGCAGTAGGACAGAAAGAGAAATTCAATGCTAGGCTCTGAAGGAATACCATAGAAGCCTATAAAATAGAAGCCTAACTGCTCAGATAAGGCAACAATAAGTTAATGAATATCACATCAGTAGTCCATCAGAAGAAGGAACACACATGA
>VZUA01104955.1:9857-25872 GCA_013401035.1 Horornis vulcanius
CGGCAGCGCTGGGGCGCAGCACGGCGGGGAGCCCGGCGCGGAGGAGTGGGACCGACCCCGCTTGTAAAGCACCGCAGAAACAGGTTTAGAAACCTCTGTGCCGTGGCGAGCCCAAACATCACAGCCCTGCTAAGCCCGCAAACAGAAATTCCTTGGTGATAGGTAAAGAGACAAGCAGCACTCGGCAAAAAATGCACACGAAAGAGAAGTGGAAGCCTATCATAATTCCTTTTTTTCTTTTTTTTTCCTTCCCTAAATGCCTGAGACAACACCTTTTAGGTATTTAGGCCTTTGTTTTCTGCAGCTGGTTGTTTTTTTTTCATGCTATTCACACCGAGGAACTCGTTCAAGTTTGCAGAAATCCTGTACCTAGTCTCAGATTACTCTGTACAACTTTATATAAAATGAAGGCTCTGAACCAAATACCTTCTCAAAAATTAATTGAAAGTTGCCAATTTTATAAAATTCAATCTTTTAATTAAAAAGTTGATTTTAACAAAATCAGAATTTTGTGCTTATGAAAATCCATTCCCTTCTTTGGCAAAAATCACATAAGCTGTCCCTTATTGTCTAGTTTATGGCTAAAACAAGGAAGTTTGCTTATTTTGGTTTTTGTTTTATCACAATTACATAGTTCTGTGGACACCATCAAATATTCTACCACAAAGATGCACAAATTTCTAATACGACAAACACGTAGAAAAAATAGAAGTTGAACTATTTGAGATCATTACGTAAATACTAAGAGAAAGAACATGTGACTGTTTCTTTACAGGTCACCTTTAATGTGGGTGCATTGTATAAATTCAGCAGTTTTTATTGCTGGTAAGATTGCAAAATGTATAATTTAATGCACACTAAGTGCACTGTGGTCAAGCTAATGTTGCTGTTCAAACTCTAAAGGGATGTTGGTCTAACCCCCAATTTTCATCCTGGTTACAACTGATATTCATTTTGCAGCACCTCCCATTTTCCTGCTCCTATTTACAGACCTAACACTTCTGTGACATAGGTTTCTGTATTTGCTTTTAAGCTTCAAGAAATCATCACTGAAATGGAAAGGTGAAAATAAAGATCCATGAAACAACAGGAATTTTTCACAAAATTAGAAATTCTGCATGAGTTAACACAAAACTACTTTATTTTCTGTTTATTTACAAGAACAGTTACATACTAAAATAGTATTATGTGTGCATGTCATCAGTCTTTAGGAAACTAGTTTATTACCAAGAAAAAACTACAGAAGAACTTCATGAACATAAAGTGATAATTTCAAAACGGATTGTAAACCTGTAACAGGAAATTGTTTCTGTTACTTTTTAAAATACTTCTCTAGCTATTCCAATTCAAAGAATTTATGGAATATTCATATTTTGTAATATTTTTTTCAAGTCATTCCGCTTTTATTCAAACAGTACCATTTAATCTACCCAATCTTTTTAATGACATTGCTTCTTACCTGGGTTTGGAGTAAAAGCAAATTTTCAAATTATGCAGAAAATTGCTTTCTAAAGTTTTCTTACTTTTAATACATTCAGTCATTTCTTTCATCCAGATGCCACAATATATTTTTTTCACTTCATTAAGTGTCCCTGTGTGTGATGCCCATGTTAGTTGGTGCACCTCACAGAGCATCCCCAAAGGGAAGGAAGTTCACCTGCTGAGCTGGGAACAGTTAACGATGGTTCCGTTCTGAGCATGACCATCATGGAGATATTTCTGAATTTCTTGCTGTCTCCTCAGCTTAAGTAACCAAGGTGGGGCTGCAAGAAGCATTTTCCTCAGATCTAGAGCCTGGAAGCCACTCATAGTCGTAGGTTGGCTGCATTCCCTAAGGTGAAAAGGGGGCCAAAGCTCCTGTCCTCGCTGACTCTTTCAGTCCAGGGCAGAGGACACACACATGCTCAGATACAGCCATTTCCAGGCTACTGCTCAAGCAAAGCTGAGCCATTTTTCTGCCCTTCCCTATGCTGCCAGGAAAAAGAGAAAAGGAGTACAGCTTGGATTCTGGGCGCGTACTGAGGTGAAATCCCAGCCTATGTTAGTCCCTTGTGCCAATATTTCCACAAAAAGGGCATGTAAATGTGCAACCCAGAGGAGAGCACTGAAAGGTAGCACAGGACCTTGCCACCTGAGCAGTGTTTTTGCAGGAAGGACTGCACAGCACATAAATTTGACTTTTGGAGTGACAACCTTCTCCAGTGTGCAACTGAGGAGAGTGTTGAGGTCACACTTTTAGACTTCAGTACATCAAATCTGCCTAAGTCAGGCTTAAGGTGCCTGAGTCTTTTATTGGATCTATCCTGAAGTGACCTGCTAAAGGTCACGTTGTGACTTAGCAGTCAAGCCAAATGAGAAGACTTGATCTTACTGGTCATGGATCTGTTCTGCCTATTATGCAATTTTTTACTTTTAAGCAATTTATTTAACTAATCATCTTTGAATATGCCATCATGTTTATCTCACTCCTTACTTCTCATTTTAAAAATTCCTAAAATTACCTGTATGCTGTATTTTCTAAATTTCTTGTGTCTTTCTGACTGCAGATTTTACCTCCTGTTCTACTGGTCTCTGTTTCTCCTTGCTATTCTTCAGATTGATTCTTTGTGATACATTACTGGCCTTTCAGGATACTCCTACCTACCCAGCTGAATTACTACATTCTCTTGATCTTACTAGTTACCACAGAATCTCACACCCCTTCTGATTTACTTACTGTGTCACTACAGCTCTGCTTGAAACATCCTGCTCATTGTTTAAATAGCATTAGAAATCAAAGTGAATATGTTAGTGTGCAAAAGATTTACTTGTCTTCTGTACAGCTGTATTTTCTGTTACTTTGCAACCCTTATTAAGTTTCACAATTGCAGTGAAAATGTTGAGTCTGGTCTAAGGGCAGCAGCTCATTACATGCTGGATTCTCTTCTTGAATCAGTAATAGATACTTTGCAGTTTAGTACACCTTGATTTTCAAAGGTGGGACGGCAGGATTTAAAGTTGTGCTCCAATAAAGTGCCACAGTTCTCACAGGCATGTTTGTGATACAGTACTAATGGATAACATGGTAGATGTCAGAGGATTTTTGTTCTAGATTTAACATCTGTTTAGGTTCCTGCTTCTTATTATGGTAGTGACTATTTACCTCTAGTAGTTCTGGCCAAAGTTACTAAATACTTCATGAAAAAACTGTATACAGGTGGTAAGAGTTGACTTGGGCATGTGTGAGAATAGTGTGAGAATGGGAAATGGCAGAGATTGAAAAGCTGTTAGTTGTATGCAGCTTATCTGCTTGAGAAACTGGTATGTGCTTTGAGTGAAATTGTTTGTCCTGCAGTGTTCCTGGCTTTCCCCCTACAAATTATATTTTCTATCTATTGTATTTCTAAAAAGTTTATGAGAAGAACAACTTCTCATTCTTGAGTCACCATATATTTGAACTAGTTAATTTGTACTAAAGAGAGAAATTATTCCCTCAGAGAACATATGTTTGTGTTTTGATCTATTGAAATAGTATTTTCTCTGATCCTTCTGAATATTGTTTGTGAAAAGAGATACCAACAATAATTCTGAAATATGCTTTATGTTAAAAACATTTCACTGCCTGGAGTTTATGACGGATGTACTTAATTTGAAGAATATAATTAACAGTTACTGTGGTACTCGGATAACTTACCTGCCCAGGACAGATAACAAATTGAAGGTGAAGACAAAGCACGTAAAATGACTAGCATCAAACCTCTCTGATGATGATTTTAGTAGAAGTAGAGTAGCTCAAAGGACAGAGGGAGACTCAGAAAAGCATTAGACATTGAAGATCACTCTTGCTTGACTTTCTTTATCTAGATCTGTTTTTTTCCAGAAAATGTGTATGTGGAAAAGAGACATTTCTGACTCTTTGACCTATCTGTTTCTAACCTCTGGCAGTAATGCATAACTTCTCATATAGTCAAAAGCTAAATGCACTGTCATTATGACAATTCCCACATCCTTGCTAACAAAGGTGACCTTTGTTAATTAGTCTTAACAAAGTCCTCTAAAAGAACAGAGTATGGCTTCTAAAGAGATGCAATCAAACAAATGCACATCAGTTAAAATAATGTGGCTGCCATCTTCTGCCAGCTCAGGCAGTCAACTGCAATTACAACCAAGATTTGTTCATCTGCTTTACCTGATGCAAGAGATCCAGTCCCTGGCTGCTGCAAAGTAAACCTCTTCATCAGGAAAGGCACAGGAAAGTCAGGAAGGTCTTACTAGTGATACAGAACAGTCACATGGACCATTTGGAAGCCTTGCCCCATCACTGTGAAACAGTGTATGAAACTCATTAAGAGAAGCCCAGCCTCCAGCAGAGGATGCCTCTCCTGGGATGAAGTGGTGTTGGCTGCTATGGTTACTAATGTGATTTTCCATTTACTTCCTTGTTCACTCACCTGCTTTCTCATTCAAACACCATGCACAAGTACCTCCAGAGATATTTGTTGTTGGAATAGTGACAAACCTCATTAGTGGCAGCCATGCGCAATCAAAGAGAAAAAAGATACAAATGATCAGCAAATAAACAGAAGAAAGGAAAGTGCTGGAATCTGTGGGTATTGTGAATAATATTCTGTCCTTGCTGCTTTGTGAACTTTGTGTTCTCTTCACTTTGGATTTGTATTAATGTTAGTCTTGCCTTATGTCTCTATTTTACAGCTCAGTGCTTCAGTCCAGCCGAGAACTCCCCACAGTCAGACTCCTGTAACTGTAGAGCTGAGTGCAGCATCAGGATTTACATGGGCAAAATATTGTGGTTTATTTTTGGTATCTTAAAGGGACAAACACATTATTTTGCTATTTTATTTTGGTAGCACTTCAGAGGGCTTGTTCCCACCTTTACATATATTTTTTTCACTTTTTCACCTTTTACACATTTCTGATCACAGTCTAACTGTAGTAGTGTAGAACTATAGTAGTTCTACACTATGAAACTGTCAAATTCCAAACAAATGGCATGTCTGGAGGCTACCTTCCCCAACAAGTATCAAGAAAAAAGAGATAACTTTCTTAAAAGTGTGAAAAATCCTGTCATATTCCATGGTAATAACCCTGTGGACTAGTTAGTACAACTAGTATTTTTCATAACGCACTTCCAGGTTAGGAAATACTTTTTGACAATACTCTATAGCCATAAAAGCAAGCAGCTGATCCTCCAAAAGGGTAATAAATAATAAGGATATAGCTTTCTGGCAACTTTAATGTCATCTGTAAAATTACTTTTGTTTTGATGTAGCATTCAATCAAAGCTGGAAGAAATCTTTTAGTGGTTTGCTCTTTCCCTCCAAATAAGGCACTAAATATAGCAATATCAGCATTCTGGGCTTCAAAAAAGCTGTGGTTCATGTTTCTCAAGAATATCTGCTTTTTCTCCTGACAGTGTTCAATTTGTTTTATAACTGTTTATTTAGGAAGCATGAGTAACTTCAAATCAATACATAAAGTACCAGAAATATTAAACACTACAAAAACGAGCCTTTCACTTAGGTAATAATGATGCAGTCATGCAGTCATCGGATTTTCCAGTTTGAAAGTTACAGCTAGCTGAAGGACAAATTCCTAAGAAAGGGACACAGCACTGCAGCCTAGGGCATTCTGACTTGTCCCACTGCTCATGTACCTTTGCATCGTCTCTTCCCTTCCCTCTTTGTTATTCTTGGAAGCTGCATGCTCAAGGGCTGGGAGTGGACATGGTAGTGGAATGGTGGTGGCAGGAGAGTGTCCAAAAAGGGGTCCTTTCTTCACCCCTTCACCTCTCCTGATGATCCCCCACAGGCAGTAGGGATGGAAGTAGGATGGCTACAGTCTGTTATTTTTCCTGTAGGTAAATCCCAGGTGACAGTGACACAGGCTGCACCTCTTTCATCTCCAAAAAGCATCAGCATTTCCTCTCAGATTAGCAAAAAAAAAAAAAANCTCTATTTCAGTATATATTTTCAAAGTAATTTTCGGCCATGTGTTCAGTATTAATGGTCTATACATGATTTTTTCATCTGCCTGTACCGAGTATCAAAGGTGCTTTTATGGTGACAGCTTATTCAATTGAGAAGTAGTTCTTTGAGATGCTGCTATGTTTTTCCTTACTGCAGCTATGTCTGTCTCATCTCCTTGAGCACTGCAGAGGCTGGGCATGATGAGCATTTTGTGGACTGGGAATCTTGCTGTGAGGGAACATGGTGAGACTTAGCATTTTGTAGATGGATTCAATGAAGTGTGTGAGATCCCCGAAGCTTTCAACCATGACAACATTCAATTCCATCGTGTCACTTGCTGTGAAATGCATAATGGCCACAGCCATTGCTCTTTTTCTTTCATGTAAGAGTTTGCCTTTAATTTTAATATAGTTGCTGTTACAAGTTTGTTCCAGTTGACATTTGTACATTAAGAAAAATTGCTTTAGTTAAGTAGGCAATAATTCCAGGAAGAATGTTTCCTCCTGACAAAGATGTATTATCACAAACCTTTACATCTTTACAAAAGGGCTTATAAAGATATAAATTAGTTGCATAAAAGGGCAAAAATAAAAATTATATTAGGATTTTCATTGTCTTTCCTCTCCAAGCACAGCCTATTATCTTGTAAAATACCTCTATATTATATATAATTACAGAAGTTTCAATCCCATATTCTCCTTCAATATTCTACACATTTAAGTCCTCTAGAGGGGAGCAGGAAGGGAAGCCAGACTTTTATAGAGGCTGATATTCTCTGTGGACAGATGTATAAACTGGCAAATCTAGCTCTGGTCTGCATAAATTTTATAAGCATGACAAAATTTGTGTAGCTTGCTGAGAGCGTAGAGGTAGATTTTTGTGACTATAAAAGTAGCTTGTCCACAGACACTGTGTGTGCTTTTGCTCTTCTCCAAGTTTGCTTTTTTCTGTCTTACTTATTTCATGTAATGGGCATAAGGATTGTGTGCTAAATAGAAAAGGAGTAATAAATGCTAGTGATGGCATCCATGTCCTGTCATGGTGCTTCCCAAAACTGTCAGTTCTGAAAGGAAGGCCGCATGACTTACAGCTGAGTAGGAAGGGAATCAACATCTACACAGGCTGAAAAGGCTGGTGAGGGAAAGATTTTATCAGGAGGCTGTAGTTTGCAAAGCAGCAGTCTTTCCTGAATCCTTCAGTCTGTGCAGACTGAGGTGACTTGTTCTGAGGAAGCTCATGTTTCCATGTAACTGGTCCTAAGCTCTGGTTAGGCAAACCAGAGCTCTTCCTGATTTTGTCTTCTAACCTAAAAGCCTGTTTGCTGGAGTAGGCTGTCCTGGCAAGGGACATCTGTTACCACCTCGCCAACAGGTGAAAGTCTCTGCTGAACCGAGACGGGAGCTACTAACAGAGGGTTTGACTTTATAGTGTCCAGAAATGTGGTACAGAAAAAAATAGCTGGGAATTAATCCAGGGGATCTGATGTTTAATAGTAGTGAACTTACAGTGGAGATGGATAATACAACCAGAAACCACTTAAGACGGATATATCAGTAGTAAGCTAAGTACTATGATTAAGTGCCACCAACACTATTTGGTACTCTATAAATAGACATGTCTACTAGGGCAGTCCTGCAGCAGCCATTCAGTGTTGGCTGATTTTAAGACAGTTAAGGCTGCTGTTTCTTTGCCCCACTTTGATGCTACAACTTCTGCAAAGCTGGCTGGTGCTGGAAAGGAAGGGCCAAGCTGTGACGAGTGCATGGTTGGTATCTTCTACAACTAGTGCTTTAACATCCCCAGGTGAAAGGAGAGAATAAAAACTATCAGATTTTTTGAGTATGCCTCTTTCTTTTGCTTCCTAAAATAACTGTTTACTGGCAATTTACTGCCTAAAATTAGGGCACCACTACAAATGATCTTCAGTGTTATGCTAGAAAGATCAATGTAGCTGAATTTTCCTATACATGGAGACGGAGCTGTGATTCAAAACTACATAAAGTAGGAGTTCTGAGTGGCACAGGCCTGCCCTGATGCATCTGAACTGGGGAGTGCATGTGCCTGTGTGACATTTCTAGAATTAGTCCTATAGTGGGTATTGATTTATAGCTGGATATGGGAGTGTTTGTTCATGTTTTCATAGTGCTGTTGGATTGAGTTCTACAATTAGCAATTACTTTGCCTCCTCTATACTGAGAAGCACATGACCAAAGAGGAATTTAAAATTTTTGCTTTAGTTTTCCATATTGCTTAGAGAGGGGAGTAAGCGAAATGTCTGTTTTTCCACACTTCCTGCTATTCCCTTCCTCCCCCTTTGGCTCAGGTTAATCATCAAAGGCAAGATATTAAGAACCCAGCAAAAGAATAAGTGATTTATGAAGGCTTCCATGCTTTAAGGTAATGAGTCAGGGATTCCTTCCTTGAAGTACTTAGCCATTATACTGCCTTCCCATCTTTGCTTGCTCCTGTGCAGTCCCATTGATGTCGGTGGACTGGCACATGGGTAACAGATGAACTTGTTTCTAATGATCATCACACTGAATCAATCTGAATGGCTTCTTGCATTTCTGTAGAGCTGCTTTGAGCTTGAGGGGTGGTGAGAGTGAAGACAGAAACAAAGCTTTGTGAAAAAATTTGACCAAATCTTGGGCAACTGCTAGCCAGAGGTGAGGGAAAGGGAGTGTAGAGAGCAAAGGTGGGTAGCTCTTATCCTGACTTAATTAGTTAATTCCTGACTTAATTATTTATAAATGTGCACATGGCCACATGCATATAAACTCCTTTTTTCTGTTTAACAGCATGATTACAGTGTGGCCCTTTAGTACTAGTCACTGTATACACACAGACACATAGAGTAATACAAAATCATGGCCCCTTTCTAATGATGCATAGCCCAGTGGCTGATGCATTACATGTTTGTATATAATATAGCACATATACAGAGTGATGCAATGCAGATATATATGAATTACACTATTTGTAGAGATGAACTTCCTGCTAAAAAAAAATCGGAATACAGAAGCTGAAACTGTATTACTACAGTGTATTACATATCCCTAAAGTGTTACTGTTATGAGACATAAAAGCTAATTTTAGTGAAGAAGCAGCATATGTTGTCTGAGTTCAATGAGTAGACTGCTGCCAGTATGCTTTATGCTAGTGAGCCTAAAGAGAATTTGGATGGCCCCATTACAGCTCTGTAGTTTTTAGAAAAGCTCTTAATGGCACTGAAACCCTGGATAATAAAAGCACTTGTTAAGTCATAGACTTTCTATTCAGTCTCATAGCCAGCGAGCAAAAGAAGGCTGTGGGAATACTATGTTACACTCAGAAAAATTTTAAAAGCAAACAAACAACATTTTATCTCACATTTGTGCATCTGCTGGTATCAGGATATATTTAGCTGTGTTTATACAGAATGTAAACAGGTAATTGGACTTCAATGAGAATCAGTGAAGTACTCTGATGGAATTTTTTTTAAGAAACTTTATTTTACAGTGAAGCATGGTTGGGCATTTTTACTGCCCAAAATTGGAAACTGCTTGAAATAAGAGTATTGACTTAGTTTATTCTTGTGTTCATCACATAAACAAAATGCTATGAAATAACTTTATTAAATAATGCAAGAAAATAACATTTAGTAATAAAACTATTGTCATCTTCAAAGGCCTAAAAAACTACTGTGGTGCTGCATATGCATATAATGTTTTAGAAATGCACTAGAAAGCCTTATCTAGAAGCCTGGATGTATATTTAATATTAATTGGTGGGAAAATAGGAAAGAGCAAATACGGAGGCCCCCCTCCTTGCTTCCATAACACTTTCAAAGATGCTCTTATTCCAATACACAAACATTATTACTTGAAATAGATACTTCTTATTGCAGCTTTTACTCAAGTATTATTTTTGCTGAAAAGAACATAACTGTGCTTCCTTTTTGCCCAGCAATTTTCCTCCTTTTGTGTTATAATTATATGATTCTGCATAATGTCCTGCACTGTATAGGGTTTCCAGGTGTTTCAGCCACTGCTGACAAAACCTAACATGTCTCTTTTTTATGTAGCCTGTTGGTCAGGAAAAGGTAAAGATAATGAACTTTCCTCCATGACTAAGGTAAAAAAAGTGCTTTCTGATGAAATATCCTTTCCTTTTCAATAAGCTTAAATGTTATTCTTCCTATGCTGAAAGGCTGCCAAGGCTGTTATTAAAAGCTGGAAAATTTGGCATGTTTTCCCCTCAGACCTGAGTGGATTGTTCATACATCTGATGCTGGCACATATGAACCAATTGATTTATCATGCTTGAGTTTTTGTGCCCTTGACATTTATATCTAAAAAAATCAAAGCAGCCTGGAACTGCACAGCCCATTGCATACAGGAGGTATATCTCTGCAGACTTCAGCTTCTTAGCACTGACTTAGTAATAAGGGGCAAGTAGCTGTAAAGCAGCATAATAGTGCTCTTTTCACTTAGATGTCATATTTAGAACACTGAACATGTGTTGTGATAGGTAGGTACCAACAATATAATAATTTGTGTCTGTCACACTTGGATTACTTTTGTTATGATCTACTCCAGGGCAGGATTCAGCCCCAACCTGACAAGGGTAAGGCTGGGGACTCCAGTTGCAGCAGCTGCAGAATATACCAAATACCATGCTAATTATTTTTTAGCTTCTGTTCAACAGGTGAACAAATTTTTAGACTGTCCTAAACTACAATGGTAAACTGAAATGGGAGGGGGAGGGGAAGTTGGGGCAATCAGATATGTCAAACTGGCTTGCTTTCTTTAAATCTGTCCAGTAAAGGTCATCTTTTGTATCAGCAATATAATTTGGAATGTTAAATAACAAGAAAGAAGACCCCAGAAATGCCTCAAAACACCATTTTGGTCCTATTTGTGGAAAAGGACTGTAAACAAAAATCCACAGTAGAGAGAGGAATGGAGTGACTTTCTAGGGATGCTCTTAGTTTGAGATCACAGCCCTTAGAAGCATTACAGAGCCAGGAATGAAAGTTCAATGAAACTTTTGGCCAGATTTATAAAATCACTTACCAAATGTGATGGAAGGAAAGAATAAGAAGGGAAGAACAGTTTTCTGGCATCTTGTACGCACTTCAGTCTCTGGAAAAGTCATTCTTTATGTTAATATGATTTATAGGATGCTGTCATGATTGATTATGCTGGAAAATCTCATACTAAACTTGTGAAGATTCTCATGTGAAAGGAAGAGGCCAAAAAGAATCTTTATACTGGGGGCAATAAAAAAGGAAAGAGTCAGCTCTATGATAATATTCTAGGAATACTGATGGAATTTTATTACTCCTGCATGGTGTTGCCAATGCTGAAAGACCATGGCTGGAAAGCTGCCTGGTGGAAAAGGACCTGGGGGTGCTGTGACAGCAGCTGAACATGAGCCAGCAGTGCCCAGGTGCCAAGAAGGCCAAAGGCATCCTGGCCTGTGTCAGCAATGGTGTGGCCAGCAGGGCCAGGGCAGGGATTGTCCTCCTATACTCAGCACTGGTGAGGCCACACCTCAAATCCTGTGTTCAGTTCTGGGCCCCACTGCAAGAAAGACACTGAGGGGCTGGAGCCTGTCCAGAGAAGGGCAACAGAGCTGGGGAAGGGTATGGAGCACAAGCTTGATGAGGAACATCTGAGGGAGCTGGGGTTGTTTAGCCTGGACAAAAGGAGGCTCAGGGGGAACCTCTACAACAAACTGAAAGGAGGCTGTAGCCAAGTGGGTGCCACCTTCTCCTCCGAGGTAACCAGTGACAGGACAAGAGGAAATGCCCTCAAGTTGCACCAGTGGAGGTTTAGATTGCATATTACAAAAAAATCCTTCACTGAAAGGGTTGTCAAGCATTGGAGCAGGCTGCCCAGGGTGTTCAAAAGATGTATAGCTGTGGCACTCAGGACGCAGCTTAGTGGTGAAGTTGGCAGTGTTGAGTTAATGGTTGGACTCATGACCTTAAAGGTGTTTTCCAGCCTAAATGACACTATGATTCTATGATTCTCTGATTATTAAGGGACTGTTTTCTTCAAGGTAACATTTTGTAATGTTTCATGTTGAGTCCGCAAGTCCAGATGTACCAAACCCACAAATTTTGGTTGTGCTCCATGTATATCGTTTCACCTATTCGACTAAAATTGAATTCATTGACATTGAATTCAGTTCAGAGATTTCTGCCTGTTCACCCAAACTACAGTTTCATGAAACCAATTTAAAAATATGCTTGTGGCACCTGCAAAATGAGGGTAACTTCACTGTTCTGCATAGTACTGAGGTTTTCCTTTTTCTGTAATTTAAACTTTTGTGACTTTTTGAGATCTTTCCTTTCTCAGTTGGGTATGATTTTATATGTTTACCAGTTTTCTGTTGATGTTATACAGGATAGAAACTCTTCAAGAAAGGGTAACAATCCCTGCCTGGAATTTCATGAGATTTGTATTTCTCTATGCAGTTTGGCCTAAATAAGTATTCTTTAACAAGTATTTGTTCACAGTAATTTAACAAATATTCTTTACCATCGCTAAATATGCCTGGTTTAAATAAATAAAACTAAGAAAACTACTACTGCAGTTACTAACCTCATTGTGGGTTAATGCTCTTCCAGTGCCTTGTTGGTTTCCATTGATAGGGAGGCAATTGGTTTATGTGCTAAGAAAGCTGATTATGTTACACAGACAGAGCAGGAGGAGGGTCTGAAAAGGTAGAAAATACACAGACATGAAGGATCCCACACAGTGAAATACCTATGACCTGTGCAAAATCTTCATTAGTTTAAATTCTGTCTCACATACTTCCTTGCCCACCATGCTCTATTACTTATAAATGCTGAAGGTGATATGCACTGCTGTGTTATCATCCAAAGAAAAGGGAACTGGAGGAATGAGATACATATAGAGAGGCTGAAGTCACTGAGATTGAGCATGGGAACAGCAGCCTGAAGCCTAGACAGAGAGAGGGAAAATCATGGACTGTAGCCAGTGAAGGCTACAGGTACTCAGGAGAGGTCAGAGTTGTAATTAACCTAGTACTTGTGAGAGCCAGAATCTCTCCTTTTCTTTATCTGTTCCCTTACAGAAGTTCAGAAGGAGTAATTCTGCAAATGATTGCCTGAACAAGCAGGACCAGGATCTGCTATTTCCTGCGAAGTTCCAACATAACACAGAAGGAAACCAGACACACCTCTGCACACTAATTCAAGTAAGGCCCCACTTGAAGAAATTTTTAAAGCAAATCAACCAGACACTCCACAAAGCAGAGGAGGTCTAATACATCTATATCCTGCCATTGCCTTTCTGTGGCTAAGTTTAATCTGTCAGTTCATATCTAGTTAAACTATGAAAGAAAATCAAACAGTGTTGCTTCAAAGGCAGACTGAGCTTGATACTACCTGATATGTCAAGCCAGAATAGGTGATGTGCAAATTAGAATCCAAAGCATTCACTCTTTTATGCTCAGCCAGGTGCTGGCAAGATCAAAGGGACCCCTAAAACCTTTGAATTTATTGAAGGGAAATTGGGGAATCTGTCTAGAGCTTACAGAAGGGCAGAGAGGACCCTAAGTAGAGACATGGGAAAAACTGCAAAGGATACAGTGATAAAAAAATCCAGACATCTTTTTCCTCACCCAAATGATATTTCTTGGTCAATATTGCATTAGTGAAATTCTGAAGAATCTCTGATTGACATCTTTGATATGGTGATGAGGTCTCTTACAATTTATCTTCAAAATTATTCAGAGTACAAAGGACTGGGATAAAAGAGCCTTTGAATACTATAGGCCATAGGCTTTTTCCTTTGATTGATACTAGAAGTCTTAGGGAATCTGAATACTATGTCTGAAAGTTCCCTTAAAGACTGTTTTCTCAAACTGATAGACCATCAAGAGAAAGACCCAGGGAAGTAAGATAAATATTTCTGTGTAACAGAATATAGGATTTTTTAACCATCTCCTCAAATGATATGGAGCTCAGAATAGGTGTATTTTACTCACTGTTTCCTCTAAACTAACAAGATTTTCAGTATTTTAATAAGCATTTCTTGAGCAAAAAACTTGTATCATACTCTTGTATTTTGGATTTACAAGTAGAACAGTTTCAGGAGTGAAGCAGCACTAAATTTCTAATAGGGTAAGACCTTAAAAGATTAAATCCTAAAACAGATGCTAAACCTTGGTGTTTTCCAGCGAGTGTTAGGCAAGAAAGCAATAAACAAAAAAGCACTTTCTCTTCAGTATCTTGTTACAGGTGCATGGCTAAAGCATGTAATTAAAGGTTCAAGCAGCATTAACACATGCTATCATACTTCAAAATACTATCCAGAATGCATTGAAATTGGCTGGACTGCTTAGCTTTTTCTCTTCTAGCTGTGTCAACAAGAGCATCAGAACTGTTCAGCCTTGAGAGGAGCTGACTCTGTCAGTGTCAGTATCTGAAGGGAGGGTGCCAAGAGGATGGACCAGACTCTTCTCTTCTACCAAGCAGTGGGACAAGAGGCAATGGGCAGAAACTGAGGCACAGGAAGTTCCACCTGATCATGAGGAAGAATTTCTTTACTGTGCAGTGACCATGCACTGGAACAGATTGCCCAGAGAGGCTGTGGAATCTCCCTCACTGGAGATATTCAAGAGCTGCCTGGACACAATCCTGTGCCCTGTGCTCTGGGATGACCCTGCTTGAGCAGGGGGTTGGACCAGATGACCCCTGTGGTCCCTTCTTACCAGATCCATTTGATGACTCTGTGACTCTATAATATTAGGCTCTACTGTAGCTGCCTAAGAAGAGACTTCTGCTGGAAAAATCATAAATGGTAACCAATAGTTTTCATCCAAATCTGCAGTATATAAATTTTTACATAACATGCAAGGACTAAAAAAATATACTAGAAATTTCAACACCTTCCTAAAATATGTGTTCCTTCTACCTATAAAGAGGAAGTTTATTAGTACACTTTTGTGTACCATTGCCTGTAATATATTTGTCTTTTTGTCATAAAACAGCACTGTGAGGCAGAAGAAGACTTTTCAATTGCCAAGGGGAACTGGGAACACACATCTGTATTACATTTTGTGTGTTGTTTTATGTCTTGATTGTAGTTCAGATTTTCCAAATGCAAGTGTACACCATGGCATGAAATCTATTTCACCTGAACAAAGTGAACTCCTGCTGTAATCAATGAAGACCTAACCACGGCAGGCAGGGAGCTCAGGGAGGCTTTCAGATGACCAGATGTGTTTTCCTGTAGACACCTATCTATATGCAGACATTTCCACTGTAGACACCAACTGGGGGAACCCTAAGTGTTACATAACCCCAAGTGCAGCTGGCTATGCTGGTACCTCTGCATCCTGGCTGAGTCCATGACAATATTCAGCAACAGCCCTGTTGGGTGTGTGCCCTGTGGCTGATGGAGAATGGACATGTCAGCCAAGGAGTGGGTGATTGGTGTGGAAGCTGCAGTGGCCCTGCATCACATGTGACACAGATAGCTGGGGTCTGTAGCTCTCTGGAGCCCATGCAGCCTCATCCTTTGAGCAAGGTGGTCATGGACCAACTACTGAGTGAGGCAGATAAGGAACAAAACTCTGTCAGGAAATATTCTGGCTGTTATCCGACCCTCTGTTCTATGGGATAATCCAGATATAAACAGTACGATTCAGACCAGATCCCATGGGAGTCAGACACTGAACTCCTTTGGGATTTTGTCTCCACATGAATTATTACAGGTTATAGAGGGAGTCTTTGAGGTGAATATAAACATGCCAAATCTTAGGCTAATGTTTTACACCTAGACAATCCATCTTGAAGTGTCTCATGATTATTTTTTATTTTTCTGAAGTACATTAATTTAAAACACTTCTGTGAGATATAGAAATAAATTTGAACTGGCTGTTAACTCTTTTCTCATTGAACCAGAGATCATTTTGAATTCTGCCATTTTATAAAGGAGCACTGACACATCACAAAAGAAGAGACAGAGTGGTGTTGCATATACTTTGTGCCTCTGAGGAAAGGTGATAAATTTGATCAGTCCAGGAAAAAC
>VZUA01104967.1:22197-32446 GCA_013401035.1 Horornis vulcanius
TAAATTCTTGGGTGATGTGACCTTGAGACAAATGAGGCAAAATTAAGATTTTAACTGAGCTGATCTTCTTATCAGGGCATTTTGCAGTATCCTACTAAAGTTTTGACTATCAATTTCATTTAATGCTTTCTCCCTTTTTTTCTATACAGGATGGCCTTAAATAAATGATGAAAAAAAAAACAGCAAGAGGAGCAACTGCTAAAAGAAAAGACAATTCACACTGATTTGAACTATCAATCCTTTAAAATATGCTGACATCCTAAATACTGGAAATGTGTTTGCTCTCATGTATTTTACATATATTGCTAGGAGTTATTAATTAAAAACCTATTTCTAAGCTGTTTATTTCTAACTGAAATTGCTAACATATTCTGCTGATTGATTTGTGAAAATGAAAAATTACACACTGAAAAGTGAAATGAATGTATCTAGTAGTTGGCTTTATGTTAACAACATTAATAAATGTGGTACAATTGCACAAGAATCCAGGGGCATTCTGCAAAACCAAGAACCCTACCTTCTGAAAACTAGGAATACACTTGTTCTAAAACATTGCAGACTCAAGGAACTAAAGTGAAAATGCAATGCAGACTATTACAGAGTAATGTATGCTTAGGGAAAGATGCAAGGATGAACACAATAGCAGTGCTTCCAAAAGAAAGCATTTGCAAAGGTACAGCATCCCCACTGCAGGAAGGTGAGAGTCCTTACCCTTACAGATACTTGGGGGGTAAAGTTGCAATATCTCTTTTGGTTCCCAGCATGTGGGACTTCACCAAACGTGGCATGACACTAAAAAGCCTAGGGCTGAGCATACAGGAGAGGAGGAACTAGCAGGAAAGCAGCCTCACTTCTCTGTTGGGTTGGCACCTTTTGCTTTCTTGGACAAGGCTGGCCCAGAGCACTCCACTTGCTGGCAGCTGCAATTTCTAGGATGAAACGAGGCTCTTGTGCATTTGCAGAGAGCATTTTGCAACTCAGTTTTGTAATTCTTGGTCGCTTTTGGTTTTGTACAAAAAGAATTAAGTTATTGTAATGGTAAAGTTCATTCCAAAGTGCTTGAAGGAAGGAAGGAAGCTGGAACTGAATCATTCCAACCCCAGTGCCACCCCAAAACTACCAACATGCTTGATCCCAATTTTTATCAAATCTGTTCAGTATTGTACATACTGAACACATGGCAAATACTGAAAACATAGGAATGTTCCATGTAAAAGCACTTCATATTGGTAGGAGTGTGCTGGGTCACTAAAGGGATAGGAGGGACTTTATCCCTTGGAGATGGGAGTTAATTACTCAGCCATGAACAGAAAGTGACAACTGGAAATATTTTGTTCTCTAAGGAAGTGAAAAAATCCCATTTCTTTTAATTAAGAAGAATGGCCCATCTGCTGGATAAGCAGGAAATTAAGTAAGTTACTGAGAGCTTGATTAAATCTGTCTGAATTGCCTGGGGTACTTCAAGAAGACCATCTAAAAAAGCTGACACATTCCAGTATGAAAAGGCCCTCTATTGTTTGCAGATAAGGAACATGTTATGCAGAAGGAGGGAATACTTGAATACACCACCCTGCAAGAACAATGAAATGGAAGAGAGCCATAGAAGAGAAAGGGAAAGGGGGAAAAAAGAGCTTTCTATTTTAATTTTAGCCGAAGAATGTTAAGCATGTTTTTATCTTGCAGTATCTCTAATAGCCTACTTGGGATTTCATGGATAAGAAATTTTGTTTTCATTTTGCAGTAAAGTGATTAAGAACGATTTCCAATGAACTGACTGATAGCAACTGAACTGTTCACTGAATCTATAAACTGTATGACTGCAATAAATATCGCTGCTTATCTAACATATTTTTCATGCAAAAGATGAGGAATTATTTGCAGAGATGATGCATAGGCCTGTTAAGGAAGCTGGTTTCACAGCAGTGAGGATGGAAAATATGAGCTAAGTGAGCAGTGAGGTAATGCAGTGAAATTGATAAGCAAAGCAGAGAAAGGTGCATCTGAAACATGAGGGTCTGAACGCCCTCATCTGAGGCACACCTTGTGTCAGGTCAGGAATGGAACTTGAACTTCACAAGTAACACAAGAACAAAAGGTCCCAGTCCAGGCACTGGAGCAGACTCAACATGTGACCAATAACTTCCCAGGCAGCTGAAAATCTCACAGCACAAAAATGCTGCCTCAAAGTGAGGTGAGGAGAAACTGCAGGGTCAACTATGCTCTATTTTACTTGCCCAGAGCCCAAGGAAGATAAAGGATGTGACAAAAGAGGTCCTTACCAGGGAGAAAGGAGGAAAAGCAGCTACTGAGCTGCTCATCCTTTTCAGCAAATTTTTAAAAAGCCCTGCATTCTCTGTGAATATCATATTATTGCTGAGTGCAGGGCCTGCTAAAGCTTGTGGCACTGTCACTTATGGAACCATTTGCACCAAGACTATTTTACCACAGACACACACATTCACTGCCTGGCTTTTGGAATTTTAACAGATATAAAAATCTAGCCATTTGGGGGGTAAAATTTTGCACAGAAGTTAGCCATTAAAGAGGAAAAATAACCTTCAGATTTTATTCCTTAGACTAAATGTGATGTGACACATATGGGTTAGTCAAAATGTTTAATGTTGCATGAAGTTTGAGTGATCATTTCATTTAATCTTCTGATGATGACATGCTATGTAATTTGTTAGCTTTGGGATATAGGAAGATAAAGACACATTTTAAAATGTCTTCTAAAAATAACATTGTCTTTCAATGTTTCAAATAATACAGTAAAAACTTCATCTTTTTGCTATTTCTGAAAAAAAAGGAAATTGTGAAGGATTTCTCTCTCAGTGCATTTGACTTAGACCTCTTCAAAATTCACAGCATACTGTGACACACAAAAATCCTCCCTAGTGCCATGTCACTCGTGTTTCCATTGCTACCCCAGTTCTAAATCCCACTGGAAACTTGCACACTTTGTGAACTTGTGTGCTGAAAATAAAGGAATAACACAAAGAGAACAACTACTCATTGTTTTTTCACATAATTCAGCAGGTAGTACAAAATTAATCATATCATGTGAGACTGCAGAAGTGAGAATTCTGAGATGATGTACAGCTGTGAATAATTTTGCTTAATTAAGATGCAGTCAAATGAAGCAAGAAAAGAGGACTTTGACAGAAAAGGTACAGATTCCAGTCTGAAGAGGGAGGAAAGCCCTCTGTTATATATATATATATATGATATCTATACCTAAAGCAACTTAGAAAGGCTACACCAGTGATTTGTTTTAAGGAAAACCACAGTTCTATTTTGTGACCACCATAGGCCTGATGCCTTCAGTTTTTCCCTTCCCCTCTATCATCTCTATGATGCCACATTTCTCCTCACTTACAAGGATCAGATGACTCTGAAAAAAAGAGTACTTCTTTGTGTAAATAACTCCACAAAGCCAGTTCTGCTCTGAGCAGAATTACAGGAAACATACATTGAACAGGAAACAACTACTACAGATTGCTGTATTTTGGAGACAGCCAAGGAACTGTAAATGGAAACTTCTTTGAAGACAACACTTCTGTCTCTCCTGAGCTAAAACCACTGCTGACTCAACACACTTCAGATTTTTATCACTTCCTGACATGGCTAATGACGAACACGGTGGCAGAGTTCTGAAGGTATGAAACCAAAGAGCCAGCCACACATGCAGTGAAACTTCTCCTGCCCACCCCGGCACACTGTCAGTGCTCAGAGCCAGCCCACGAGTCCGTGTGCAAAGGCACTGCCAGCACAGTGAAAAGCCCACAGTGAAAAGCCCTCAGAGGCCACATGCCTGCCACTAAAACTCTACTGCTTTGGTTTGGCTTTTTAAAAGAATTATTGAATAGCACCCTGAGTTTCCTCTACTTGCTGAACATTTTATGCAATATTATCTGCTATTTTCTTAGAGAAGGATGATATTTTAAATATTTCTTCGGTGGTTAGGCATGTTCTGTTTAATATATGTTTAGGACTCTGGAAAAAGGACTGAAATAATCCCTTCAGATGTAGTATTTTGTTTTTACTTTGATTTTATAAGGCTACACTTGAGTTGCTACACTGACATTTAATTTTACATGGACACTCTTAGCAGACTTTTACCTGGATTCATGCCACCAGCCTGTACTCATCTGATCCCCAAGCCACTGTGCTTGGGGAAATAAGGTTTACAGTATTTCATTGTTACTTCCTAGAGCACCAAATTCTCTTTGGTACGGCAAAAAAATCCAGAAAACTTCCTTCTAAGAACTGGATTACTTGCTTTAAAATATGACAGACAGTACAATCAATTATCTGATCTAAACTAAAGAAAATCTATCAGCAGAAAGCAGAACACCAAAAGAAAGCCTGCTGTGGGGTATCTCCTGTCCAGCTAAGCTGTTTGTTACCCAATTTGAAGCTGGAAATCTTACTTCTGCATTATCAATACAGCTCATTCTTCCCTTGAAAACCATGCAGTTGCTCGCTATAGCACCTGACTCAGTCTTTTTATCTTTATCTATCTCAACTGTCGTGACTCATATTCAAGAGAGCAGCTTAGAAGAACTGGAGCATATGAATTTATGGTATTTTTTCCATTTTTTTTTGCTGCTGCAGGTAATGACATCAGTACAGTATTATTTGGCTTGTTACTCTTGAACTCAGCCAGCATTGGGGAGTTCTTTATGTGAAGCTGTCATCAGCGGAAATGCTTAGCAAAAAAACTTCTTACAGAAAACTGCTTTAATCCCCATGCTTTCCAAGACAATTTTATTTACTATGAATCAGCAAGACATGCACTCCAGATCCTTAAGACTTCTGAGCAGTAAGTACGTGTCACAACAGCAACAGTGATGCGGATTACACGGTTCTGTTCTGATTCACTGAGTTTGTCAACAGGACAGAGATGATGAAAGCTTAATGGACAGATCAGAACATTCAGAGGTATTGCACTAGGTACTGTAAGCAAAGCTGCTCTTGATGAGAACAGAAAGAATTCAGAGGATTTCTTCCTGTTAGAAGACAGACATACCTAACACATTTTCCACATACTCAGTTCTTTTCCAGGAGACACGTTTGCTTTGATGTCTGAAAAAGTTGCTTTACATCATTCAGAGAAAAATAAAATTATGCCTCCCATGGTAGCTTCCAAGGTAGACTGTAACTTCACAGAACAGCTATTTCTTCATATGTTGCAGTCAATGGTAATTAGGCAAACTCTGAAATGCTTAGGAAAGAAACTAGCCTACTTCAACCACTGTAATTTTCCTGTTTGCCCTGAGGAGAATCTTTTTATTTTGTTTCTGGCCCGCAGAGATTTTGTAGTTCCAAGAGCAGTCATTCCACCTATTTCCTTACACTCTTGATTTATATTTATTTTAACAAATAAATGAAAACCTCAGCAACTAACCATAATAAGTTTAAAAATGGAAAAAGAGTAATCCAAAATAATCAATAAACCAATTAAGAAACTGTGAGGACAGAATGGACAATCTCTTTAACATCTTAGAAAACTCTTCCAAGTTTCTAATCCTAACACTTGGTCACCTCAAATCACAGCCATATCTTCTCTAGCCAAATTTTACATTATGCTCTAAATGTGAGAAATAGAAGTTACAGTAACATTGCTTGTGAAAAGAGAAATCACATCAGCTCTTAGACAGACCACAGCCCAACCGCACCCTAAAATTGTTTCCCCTCTTATCAGTCATCAGCATAGGCACAGGTATTGATCAAACTCTACAGCCATATGGACTGAAGTCAAAACAGCTTTGACAGCTGGGTTCCACAACATCTAGGACTTCATGAGTCAAAGCACACCAAGCTCCACTCATGGTGGCAACAGGCAAGAACAGACTGGCCCACAGGGTCCTGCTCCTGCAGCAAAAGGCAGAGAGGCTATTTCAGAGCAGACTGCTCACAGGGCAGGAAAAGCTTCCAGCAGCTGTGCTTTTTGGGACGTGAAGGGGGTCATTCAAGGCCAGACCTCCTCTCCCCAGTAATTACAAGTATGCCAGTATGACACACTGGGTACAGAAGGCATTGATGGATGACAACAACACCATTAACTTCCAATCTTTTTCCAGTTTGTGGGAGGAAGAAAAACAGGCACCCAAGGCCACAAGTGCAGCGCCTGTGCCAAACCAAGGTCACGACGCTGACACAATTTAGAGGCGTCAGCAGCATCACAGCGCTGGGGGATTCCAGCCACCACTACATTTTTCAGAGCTAATCATGAACACCAAAGTCGGATGTTGGAATAACTCGGAATTTTAGTCATTAAGTAGTGGCTTTCTGGGCAAAGACATTGCCTGAAACAACTATGATCATTCCTTCTTCAGGACTCACAGATGGTTTCTACCAAAAGACTTTATCAGCAAAGACTAAAATCCAACATGGTTGCAGATCTTTCAAAGGCAAATGAGAGTCATTAGATAACACATCATGACTTGTAATATTTAGGCCACAGACATTTACCCCAAGCTACTCTACTGAAATCCCAAAACCTATGGTTAGCAACTGCTTTTATAAAACATAGAAATGGGAAAATGAGCCATAGTTGAAAGACTTAAAACATGTCGTCTCTTGGTTGGGTTTTTTCAGTGGTTCATCACTTTGTGTCTTCAACAAATTCATCCTCCTGCTAATTCACTTATCTTTAACCCTCAACCCTTGGTTCTTTCTGACAGCACAGCACACTCAAAAGCTGCACCAAAACTAGTTCTGTAACAACACTGTAAGGTTTCAGGCACAGATGCAATGATAAAGATCCAGCAGTTAAAGTTTGTACAACCAGTATTTCAAAGGAACTACTTTTGCACTCCACAGCATGTGTACGTATCACGGAACACGGCTAATGGCCAAGCTCTTCTCTTCTTAAAGGAACACATAAAACCAGTAATATTTAAACTGTCTTGCTTCAGCTTCCTGTTCCTGGAGGTCTTTCCCTTTAAAAATTTCATTGGTTAGTTTTCCCCTTCTTCCCAGTGCACAACAGCTTTGATTTACAATGGTTTGATAAAAATTCTTTCCTTCCAAACATGCACCCTGTTCAACCCATCCTCCTACACAGACTTAACCAAATCTCTGATCTTCTATTTTGCAATCATGTAGTTGGATGTGCAATCTGCTGTAAGATCTCAATTTTAGCTGAATAGACAGTCTTATAAACACCCTTTTAAAAGTGGATACTGACCTTGAGGTGAGGCTGAAGGGAGCAGCAAATCCAGGAAGGAGATGCGAAAGAGAAAGAGTTAGAGTTTGTGAAAACAGAGTCCAGAGATAAAGCAGTTCAAGAATAAAGGACAAAACAAGCAGATATAAATCAGGTAATGACACACAGACACACAATCATTCACAAACACAGAGCTGCACATTTTATAGACATCTAATTTTTTTTAAAAAAGAAAAATAAATAAGAGAAAAAAGGACCTTTAGATTAGATTACACCATTTCAATTAGAGGCAACTTTCTATAGAGAAAACAGTCTCCAATACATAACAGTTCTTGGAAAAAGAAAATAAGCCATCTTACAAGAAAACTCTGGATTCACATCACATCATTATCAAGTACCCTTCTTCCAGAATTATAATGAACATTTTGAAAGTACAGAGTTTGACTATCTGAGATGAAACCTAATGTGTTCCTTAACATGTTCTAAGGGCTTATTTTCTCCCCATGAGCAAGGCATGCATTTTTTCACTTTTCCAGCAGATGATCCCAACTTGTCTAAAGAAACTAAATAGAAAGGAGAAATACCCCAGCCTCTGAGTAAAGTCCTCAAGACCTGAAGACTTGTCAAAGCTAAAAGCTCATCTTTCTTAGTTTTGACATGAAAGTCATCCCTTCCAAAGAGAAACAAAAAAAGCAGCTGCCTCTTCTTCCTGCCATATAATTATTCTGTAAAAGGTGCAATCTAAAAACAATAATGACCAAACAGGTATTTTTTTTGATTTATTTAACAGCTCTCTCCAACATTGTTCAACAGCAGAACTGACCAAGACAAAATGCTGGAGTCCCCTGTACAGCATGAAGTCCCGTAAGTTCATTATTGCTTTTTTTTTTTTCCCCCAAATGTTTCCAGTATCTTTCATAGGCATCTGCTGTCAATTTCACTGATAAGAGCAAGGTAAGTCAAAGGAACCATAAATACAGATCTTTTCAATCTGGTTTTAAATTTGATGATTTTCAGTCAATAGAAGAGAGGCAAAGGAAATGGCCTTCAGTCCAAAGTAGCAATTTGGCTTTTACAACATTTGTTGTGCTTCTCCCATGGCAAAATTTTACTCTAAAAAGGCAGGATATGGGCTGGAGAAAAAAATTCTATAGGACAGGCTAACTGCTATATTCTTTATTACTCTTGGTATGTGGAGGCACGTAAATGAAATTTGAAGTCCTTATTTATGGCATAAATTTTACTATCAACTGTGTAGGGTATTGAATTTGTACAAGCAGCTGTTGTTGGTCTGTAACAGATTAACTAGTGCAAAGGTACTTTTCTTTGGCTTCTGAACCAACATTCTTCAAATCAAACCCTTCAAGGACAGCTGTTGTAAAGGCTGAATTATTTGGGGAAAGATGAGACTTGTAAAATGCCAAATACCTACACCTCAGTGTTTGATCTTGAAGTAACTTTAAGTGTTCCAAAAGCCTTGGTAAATTCATACAGAAAAACGTGTAAGTAACAATTCTGACTGAAATCCAAGGCTACAAACAAATTTAACAAAAGAGAACAAAAAAGTGGAAATAAACAGTTGGTTAAATATGGGAATAAATACGCTAAGGGGAAAAATGTAGGACTTTTCATTTTGTGTTTCAGGGATCCTCTGCAATTCCTGGTTGTGTTTTAACGATGTGAAATCGTTTCTTCAGTTTAACAGTGAAAAACATACAGGCTACAACTCAGAACAGCCCAGCAGAATTTAAATGAACCATACAGTTCTTCCAACTGCTATTAAAGGTAGCATCTTTTGCTGGCACAGGATTAAGGCAAAACAGTGTGTACAACACTATGCTGAGGTCACTCGCAATTTTCTGAGTCCTACAGAAGTATTATTTAACCAGCTGCATGGGTTTTAAACAGAGAACAATTATTGCTACATCTCCATTTTGTTATGGAATAATTCTTTCTTCCAAAGAAAAATAGATTTTGTATAATTGCTAGCCCCTTTTCCACAGTTTTGTTATGGAGATACAAAATATTTTTTAAGAGTCTGAATTTTTAGAATAACCATAATATTTATCCAAACAAAAATCAGGACTATGTCTGAAAGCACACTAAAATTAGAAAAATAAAATCTGTAAGTGTGCTATCACTCAAACTAAAACCAAGGCAGACAGCTGAAGCTGTCAGCTCTTAGGAAGTACATAGAGACCTGCCATGGAGCTGAAGCCTCAGTTCACGGGCTACATCAGTGAAATTGAACAGAGGAGCACAGCAAGCATCTGCCCCAGGCAGCAGCCCCAAGCAAGCAGGACCAGATCCATAGGGAGACATGCTCATTCCAGAGCAGAACCACAAGGTTTAGTTTGCACTCCTTCCCTTCGAGCAAGAACACACACTTGCAGCATTCCTTACAGGTCCGGCAGCAGCGCTCCTGCCCAGCCCCAGTAACTGTGTGCTCCAGTGCAACAGTCACACAGGCAGACAGGACAACTGGAATGCAGCTGGCACTCTCACAGAAACCCACTCCAAAATACCAGCTCGCTACTTTGAAAGACAGAGCCAACTTTAATTGCATCACTGGGTGAGGATCAAAAAAATGAGATGCGAAAGCTTAAGCATTTTAATTAAGAAATCTGTATTTTAAAGGCTGTTGGTTATTCCAGCTACATTTTTTCCACATGCTTGTGCATTATAGGGAGTGGAATGAGCCTGCTACATTTGTCTCAGAGGTACTTAGGATGTAGTTTATGTAACGATTTTCAGTCAACCTTTCAATTCCCCTTGTTTGACAGTGAGTGATCGTGTGTATTTATTACTCTGTCATTGCTTCAAAGCAGTCTGACAGGGAACAATAGGCATTTGATCTTCTTTGTGCCTGTCAAAGCAGAAAGGCTATTTATGTTTACCCCTTTTGACACATTTTCTTGATAAAAAGAATGATGGCTGGTCTTTTCCTTTTTTCTAGGTTGGTATTTAGAGGGATAGGGAAGAGATGGAGAGGCAGACACAGGTTTGTGTATGCATCCACGCACACGTGTATGCATGGATCTAAGAGCACAAACCCAGCCACAGATGGCAACAATGGAG
>VZUA01104994.1:7174-17526 GCA_013401035.1 Horornis vulcanius
AAACCAGTGATGAAAAAAAATCCTTTTTTTTTTTTTCCAATACTTTACCCTCTAATGTGGTGTGTTGCTTTCCTTACAAGATTTGAACATAGATATCAAAAATATTAGAATTGTAATAAAAGTCTTCCTTTCTTTTTTGTCATTTATTTTCTCCAAATGCTATTTTTTCTCTTTTTCTTCTCTTTCCAATACTTTTTTAATGTAACTACTTGCTTTAAGATTTTTTTAAGAAAGTAAAAATGCAAAAGAAAAACTCTAATGCAATTAGCACCNCCCAAACAGCTCTACCCTGCTGATTCGGGTAAAAAATCCCACATCAACAACAAGTAAAAAAAAACTTTTCGACCATCTCAGCGCTCTCTTGCTCATTACACCGACCTGTCAGAAATGACAACTTGGCCAAGCCCAGTTATACCATGCTGACAAGGTGCTGTATATGCTTTTCTGCAATAATGTCAGCTTTAAGGTGCAATGTACTTAGGGAAACTCATTTCTATGATTGGTCCAAAAAGAGCCATTTGCCCTGTTGGTGGGGCAAGGCATTAAAGAAAACCTTAGTTCCCTTTAAATTAGGAGTAATTTTCACAAAGATTGTTTTTGGAAAACTAGCTTTAAATAGTGAAACTCTCATTTTTCATTTTTGTTAAGAGTCTGATTACTGGACAATTGTCTGATGATTTTCTTTTAGTGTCTAAAACAGCAATGATATTATCTGTAATATCTGACATATTTCTGAAAAATCCTGAATGCAACCAAATAAAATTGCATCCAGGGACATATGCTGGCAATCCACTATAAATAAGGAGATATAATATAAACATGACAATCTAAAGGGCAATGAAGTAATAAATGTAAATTACAATACCAGGAGGATGAAAGAAAAGGAATCTTCAGCTCCATTTGCAGAACCGCAGCGACAGAATTTTAGGGGAATGGAATTGTGTTAAGGACAGAGCACCATGAAGCTGAAAGGGAATACGTCATGCTCCAAACAGGTGCAATGGGAGGTAGAAATGACAACCAATGGTTTATAAGCCCTAACACTGGCTGTGCACAAAGGCAAGGTACACCAATCCATGGCAATATGAGTGCTGGGAAGGCAGTGAGCCACTGTGATCCTGGACTCACTGCAGTACAGGAGTTTTATGCCTTGATGCAATGAGAATCCTCTTTGGCTGTTCCGATAGCACCTGAAGGGCTTGATTTTAGATCTCAAGCAGCTGATTGTATGTCTAGAAATAATGATATGTGTATACTAATATCTAATTACCTTATCCTCCCTTTTGTTTATGCTGTATTAATGTATTTCCACTTGGATTGGGAATTACGTCAAACACCATTCCCTGTGGTAAAGTGTCCACATACCTAGTCAGAAACAGACTCAGGCATATATTACCCTTGTGCAAACCTAACCTCTACACAGTATAGAATACTCAGAATTAGTTTTTCTAATAGACAAATGATGTATTAGAATGATGTACTGCCTGATGCCATATCTCCCTCTGCTGGTAAGGTCACTGACTGCTGAACGTGTTAATCCTTTAGCAAAAGATTTTCCAGGTTTCAATTTTCAGACTAAAAGGTCATAGGTTTGATTCATGGCATGGTGGTATTATGTAGACTAACATCCACTTCCTTCACTTCAGCACAGAAATTGTCATTGGAACAGTGACCTCTCAGCAAAAGGCAGCAATGTGCCTTGCACCCAGGAGATGAAACAAATGAAGGTCTAAGAGGACAGAAAAAGAAAAATAAAAAAGAAAAAAAAAAAAAAAGAAAATGATTAAATAAAAAAAAGTATGGAAATGCCAAAGGATGTTGCTGTTCAATGAATGTGGCAATTCTCAAAGACTTGTGCATTACTGTAGACTCAGAACTTCATCCTTCAGTGGCTAAACCTTTGATCATTACTGTTTGCAAACACTGCAAAATGTTTTAATAATTGCACAGTAAGAACGTGCTAATGAGGTATTTACAACCTTTTAGAATTAAATATCTATTTAGGAAATTTGTCAACTAACAGTTTTATTTGAGTGACTGGAATTTATTTTGGCCTGACTGAAATGTAGAGAATTACTCATGAATTTCATCTATCACTTTACTTTTATTTTCCACTAGAACAGATATTTAATTACATAAATGAACAGAAAAAAAATATTCATCAGTCTGTCAGTGCACCAAGACACTGTTGTCATTGGAAATAGATATATCTGCTCCTTTGTTGTAAATTCCACTTCAAGAGGACATGATGGGTTACACAGTCTTCAAACAGCACTGGGAGAAAAAGCTGAAAGACACTTTTCCCATAAATTTGTGATTCTTGCATCCATGCAGTAATGGCAAGGTCAGTTCAGAATGGTTCTAAGAAGCAGTTTTTACTCCCAAAGATGTTCTTGGTATATGGATTAGATTTTTGAAACATATCTCTCTGTGTATTTCTCATGCTGGGGGTAGAGATGTTAAGATAACAAAGGTCATACTTTGCTTGCAACACCTGGAGAGAGGCATTGAAAACTAAGTTTTGTCCTGACAGTTTAAGTCAGAAATGCTCCAGCCACCCACACATAAAGGAAAAAAATATTGAAGTGACCCCAAGCTAGCCTACTGTCTTTTTCTTACAGACTGTGGAAAAATAACAGTAAAAACAACAATAATAATAAAACTCATAAAAATTAAACATTTCACAACAAGATAAATTTCTAAAATTGTCAATATGGTCAGTGTTACATAAACATTTTAGTAAAAAACATGTTTTCATGCTTAAAAACTCATTTGCAGAATTGCCCCAGCTTTTATTTGAAGACCTAATTAGCAACAGAAAGAAAAACAAAACCCCAGACACATAAAAAGGAATCAACTATTACTTGAGTGTTACTTTATTTCCGGCTTGGCACGAGACCCTGAAATCTGTTTGGCAGATTTCTGCCTGGTCTATAATACATGAACTCACCTTAGCAAGCATAATGAAGGAACTCCCAAATGCTGAAATGTGGTCTGTGGGAGAAGAAGCCCCTTCTGTAAGGAGCAGATGTCTGAAAATTACTCTGCAGCTTCAGGCAAGTTCTGTCATGTCAGAGAGAGCACTTACTCACACAAATAGTCTCAACCCCTGTGGTGGGACTGTTTCTGTGGATCAAAATCAATGGGTTTTGTAATGTAGGTACCATTCTTGAAAAGAGGAATCTGACTCAGGCAGCAGCTCAGAGCCCTGTTGACATTGTTGCAGGGATGCACACACACAGCACAGCCTTGGGCATGCACATGCAGGCAGGTGAACCACAGGACATGCGGCACAAGCTGTCCCAGGAACAGAAAATGTCTGTCATCTCTCTTTTTAAGTCAAAATGGCTTCTCCTTCAACCAGCACATTAGTCCAGCCTTGTTTTTCCCCTAACCTTTCCAAAATAGCTCCTTCACAATGTTGTCCCTAGCATTAAGGTAAAAACAAACAAACAAAAAAAAAAAACCACAAACAAACAAACAAACAAACAAACAAACAAACAAACCACAAACACCAACCCCCTCAAAAACCCCACCAACCAACATAAAAAACCAACCAACCAAACAAACAAACAAAAAAACCCACAAACACCAACCCCCCCTCAAAAACCCCAACAACCAACATTAAAAACAAACAAACAAACAAACAAAAAAAACAACCAAACAAAACTCTTTAAAAACGCCTGAAAATATATCTTGCTTTCCTTTTCCCAAAATTAAATCACTTTTTTCTTCTGCTGCTAACCCTGCAAAACCCAGCAATGTTCAGGAGACAGGACACTGATGGTTGTTGCCTATTTGGAGACGGCAACATCCTCTGCCTGGATCCAGGGACAACCACGTCCTTTCTCCTCAGCTCTTCGGGAAAGGGGAGATGGCAGCTTGCCTGTGTTCTCACAGCATGTCACGCTGCAGAGGGCTGACGAGCAATTAGGAGCGGAGGTGCAGTGACAGCCCTCAGAGGGGTCGGATCGGCCCGAGGAATCCGCGCTCGGAGCCGGCTGCCCCGCGCTCCAGCGAGCGGGAAGCGCTCCCAGCTGTTCCCCCGGCGCTCGCTGCCTTCCCCCGAACCCGCAGCTGCTCGGAGGAGCGAGGGAGCCAAAATACTGCCATGCACGGCAACAGGGGAGCCCCAGCGCTGGGGAAGGTCTCGCAGCAGTTGTGCCCTGTGATAAATGTTGCTAGTGCAGGGAAGTGGGAACAAAATGCCATCTGCCTATCCCATACTGGATTCAAAGAGGGACATAAATTGTTCTGTTTGGGAGACGCTTTACCTGCAGGGGAGCAAACGCGGTCGAGAGAGGCACCTCTCCCCACTCAACACACTTTAATGGACTCCAAGCGATGAGACGTTGCAATAACTCCGAAATTCTCCCACCCCTCCAACCCAGTTTGTCTGAATTCAGTCGTGGCTCTGATACTTGGCTCTGTAGATCCAAGTCAGTGCTAGGCTCTGCTGTTGGGATGGAAATCCTGCAGGTGGAAATACCCTGGGCACGACACTGGCTTGCAGATATCTAATACTCGCTTTATTAAGAAGTGTTTAATAAGAAAACTGGACATTTCGCCCCGTTTCAAAAAAAATTAAAAAAGAAAAAAAAAATCACATAATGTTCGTGACTAATTAAATTCTCACTCTAGTCATGATTAATGTAACAAATAATTACAGCTTAGATCTAATATAGATACAACTAATTGTTCTGCCCACAGTGCATCGTGACTAACAATTAAACCGAGCTTCCAGAGCAGCACAGAGCAGATCTTAGGCTAACCTTTTGCCTTGTTGTGCTTTTGCTGCAGAAGGAATTTACAAGCATATAGCTTTTGTATTCCCATTCATATCACTGGCAGTGACAGATTCTTCTCTTATTAGATGTTAGACAAGCTTATTCCTTTTAACTTCATGTGTTCCCACTTTGTGAGACTGTAGGGCAAATAAAAAAAGAGGGAGACACAAAAAAGAAAAAGCCTGCATCACCTCTGGATCCCTTAAGAGATTCCAGCCTGGAAAGCTCTCTTGCTCTCTTTCTCTCTTTCTCAGTACAGCTGGTTTGAAGGTTTTGAGTTGACTCCAACCTGGCAGCTAAAGATGAATCCTGTTTTATTATTATTTTTTTTTCTCCAGTATGTTTCTCTTAGCTGTTTTAATTGAAGAAATATATGTTATGAAAATCCGCCTTCCATCCCTTTCAAAGCTAACTGTTGTAGAAGCCCGGATTTTGTCATTCAAAGTAGCAACACACGGGATTTATTCAGTACCACACAGTCATAATTTTGTTCCTATATATGGAGCTTGAATCTAAACCAAACAGCTCATATGGATAAGCTAAAGAATGTTAAAAAAAATTGCAATGTTAAAAAAAACATTAAAAAAACCAACCAACCAACCAACCAAACAAACAAACAAAACAAAACAAAACAAAAAAAACCACTCGAAAAAAGACAAGAAAAGTAAAGTGACTTTGAATCCTAGCCACTTAAATACAGTGGTGTGGCAGCCCATAGCCTTAATAAGGCCAAGACTTCACTTCTGCTTTTGTGTTTTAGGAAAATAACAGAAACTAGCTATTCATCTGCATAAAGCTTCCTGCTCACCCTTGGACATCCCCTTTGAATATGGGGGAGTCATATAAAAATGTGAGTAGTGATTTGGTTTTTGTTTACATCATATTTCTCTGTGTGTTATGTGTTCTGTTTTCTGTCAGCATTTGAAAGCTATGGATAGTTGAGATAAAAAATTGTTGGGATTTTGTGCATTACCTATCTACAGACCCTTATGCTAAACTAATACTGATAACAAGATGTTAATAGTAATAATGAAAGAAGTGAACCTAATAACAATAAAATATAGGAACAGAGGATAATGAGGAACGAGTTGTCATTTGAGTTAAATAGTAATAAGTATTTCATGGGAAGGAAAACTTTAAGGTAGAACATTAAATCAGTCCAGTGACCTTTCTAGTTGTCAGATGTAGAGATAATCTGTAAGAGTCTGATGTCCTGTTGAATTTTCAAGGATTTTAAGGCAAGAAATGCTGATAATCCAAACAACCCAGGAATGAAAGCAGTGTGAAAAGTCTAACAAGAATTTACTAGTCAGATTAAATTGTGACAATCACCTCAGGAAAGGTTGATCGTGGAACTATGACAGACCTGTGCTCTGAGCATCTTAGCTGATATACAACCTAACTTAATGAAATGAAGAAATTAACTTCTTGAAAACTTGCTGATGTAAACTATTATAGGGTTGTTTTAATTGTTGTTTTGCTTAGTTGTTTGTTGTTGTTATATATGTTGTTTATAACTTGGCTGCAGGAAAAGAGGCAATTACTATTCTCAAAAATATTAATTACTGGAAATGATTTGTTAATTCCTGGCAAGAAGAGAGAAATGAGTTCTTTAGAGTGTGCATTTCTCACTGACTTTCAAGGGGCCATCTGGGTCAAATTTTTTCTTAAGTAACAAAATGACTTCCAACTTTAAGCTTTTCCTTCTACCTCTCACGGTTCATTTGAAGGTGTGCACTGATGCATTGCAGTTTTGTAGCAAACTCTAAGGCACTCTCCGTGGCACCAGAGTAATATCCTCAGTGGAAACTTACTGAAAGTACTGCTACTTGAAGGATGNCTATTCTAATTTTCTCCTTTATATTTTCTATTTTTCTATTGTTTTCTTTTTTTCTCCTTTTTTCTCTCCTTTCTTTTTCCTCTTTCTTCTTTTCTCTTTCCCTATCCCAGTTTATTCCATTGTATTTCCTGACTCTGGCACAGCAGCCCAGGTGCAAATTTGGGGTTCCCCCAGGGGTATCTCCACAAATCAAATGGAAAACGTTCCAGGGAGAAGAGCTGGAGCTGGAAAAAACCCTCCACACACCCCATGGAAGTGGGGCAAAAACAGGAAAAGGAGCCTCACTTTAATCCAATTAATGCCATAAAAATAGGAAGCTGGGATTACCTGGAAAATTCTGATTTTTCAATGAAAATGTGCCCAAACAAGCAGGGTTGGAGGGGCTGGGATTGCTGGATTTTCAATCCATCCCTGCAGGATGCAGAATTCCCAAGGTTTGTGGCTGGGGTGGAGGTACAAACTCAGCCACCCGTCCCTATTTATTTATTTTAGGGACTTCCTCACGTTCATATTTCATTTTTATGGTTTTGCTGGCTTTATTTTAATCAATTAATGAACATCTGAACCCGGCCCTTGCTTCTGCTCATTAAGAAGAACTGTAATTAACGATGATTGATTGATGGATGGATTGCACAGCCGGTCTGTGTTCTCTCCTGCTGAATTCCCCCTTGGATTCTCCTGGAAACTGTAAATATTTCAATTAAAAATAAAAGAAAGAAAAGAAAGAAAAGCTGTTTTTGGGCACTCAGTGTCTCCCTGGGTAAATGTTCGGGTTTGGTTGGAGTTAAATCCTGGCTCGAGGCTGCAAAGCTCGGATTTATCTCCAGCTTTGGGGTGGCTTTGAGGAATTGTCCCCTCCCTTTGGTCACTTTGATAAAATTATCCATAATTAATCTTCATTTCCTCCTCCCACCTTTGGGCCTGGTGCAAATCCGAGTTTCTGTGCTGGAGAAAGGACAGGCCCGTGGAAAAGTGGAATTTTCCTTGTTTTCCTCCAAGTGCAGCCCCAGGAGTCAGCAGGAGCTCAGATCCACGCCACAGCTTCCTCTGGGGCTCTGAATGTAAATTTAGTGTCAAATCTGGGGGCTTGAGTGGAAATTTTAGCGCTGGGGACCAGCACTTCGGGACCAAAATAATAATAATAATAATAATAATAATAATAATATAAAGAAGTCTGTTTCTGCAAACCTGGTTAGACAAGTTAGAAGAGCCTCTAGGGAGTTCCAGCTTGCCTGTCCAGCATCTACAGAACAAATAACTGACATTTTTCCCTGACCTTGCCAGTATTACAGGTTATTTTAACAAGGCTAAAGCTGGGAAAAAGGAAAAAGCCTCTAACGTATTAAGTACAAACATACTAAATTCAACATCAGGAATGCAGGTCAGTTTACAATGTGCCTCAGAGACTCAAGGAACATCAAAATGAACATGAATATGTAGATTATTTTGGCTTTGAGAAAGCTATGGCCAATGTAAAAAAAAAAATCCCATTTGCCATTAATATTTACATTATTCTATACATTCTCTTGAGGTAAAACAAGATCAAGGAAGAAAAAAACGGAAGAAAAAAAAGAATTTAAAGCTTTGGCAGGGGAAAAGACACTTGTGAGGATATCAAAGTGCTTACATAGCAATACAACTTTTGAAAAATAATGAAAACAATAACAGCAATGAAATGTGAACAGTGTGAAGCTAACATCTAACATTTCAAGTCAGATGTAAAAGGACAAAGACTGTTGGTAGTATGAAGATGCATTAAAGAATCCATGCATGACAATAAATACAAAGATGACAAGAGCAAATTATGAAGAACAATGCTGAGCTTCCTAAAAAGAATAGGGACTAAAAATTAAGTTTTATGCTTTCCATTGTTAAAATGAAAGGTGGAAGAAAAGAAATAATATTTAAGCATGGGAAAATGAAATGTCTGAAAGCAAAATTAGCTAAACTAGCATTGACTGATAAAAGAGATGGAAGAAATTTTTTTTTGTATTCTTTATTTGTTGCTGTGATTTTCAGATTCACTCTATAAATAAGTAAACTTTATTAAAGNCAATTACTATTCTCAAAAATATTAATTACTGGAAATGATTTGTTAATTCCTGGCAAGAAGAGAGAAATGAGTTCTTTAGAGTGTGCATTTCTCACTGACTTTCAAGGGGCCATCTGGGTCAAATTTTTTCTTAAGTAACAAAATGACTTCCAACTTTAAGCTTTTCCTTCTACCTCTCACGGTTCATTTGAAGGTGTGCACTGATGCATTGCAGTTTTGTAGCAAACTCTAAGGCACTCTCCGTGGCACCAGAGTAATATCCTCAGTGGAAACTTACTGAAAGTACTGCTACTTGAAGGATGGCCATGAGGCTTTGGAACTTGGTTTTGTGAAGTTGATGAACATTCACTGAGGATTAGACTGTACTCATCAAATGATCTCACCTTTTCTTCAAATTAAAGAGAGTGATGCCATTTCCTCTCTTCTAAATCTAAGTGTTCTCAGCAAAAAGAATGTTACAAAGGTGCTTCCTCCTCTCCTGCACTGCTCAAGCCACCTTATTTAATTTCTGATTTCTTTTTTTTTCTTATTTATTTTCTGAATCTAAAAACAACATGTTTCGTTATGTAAGAAGCTTGAAAAAATTTTGTGGAAATGTTGATGTTTCCAAGGGAATCTGTAGTACAGTAGAATTGATTAAGTCACTGAAAAAGAAAGGGACAGCTTTGTAATTTAGTTATAGAATGACAATGGCTGCAGTGTGGGTGGTTTTGACTCTCTGAAGCAATTCTCCTGTGCCACTTCACAGGGCGGCTCTGCCCTCCTCCTTTCCCTGGCAGATAGGGAAGAGCCTGGGTTAGATCCCAGCAAGTATAAATCAGCCTTCCTCCAAAACTCGTTGGAACAAAGCTAGTTTCTAAAAGACAAGTACCTGATCCCACTGACTATTATTTGACAATGAACCCCATCCTCCGTGGAAAATTTCAGCTTAGTCAGTATGTGATAACCTGAATTACAGTAAGCAGGCTGTCAGGTCTACTACCCTTTGTCTAATATCCACAAAGATTTATATCTCAAATGAGATACTACAACTTAGTGCACAAATGAAAATTGCTGCTGAAGCAATGCCTCAGGGTATGTAAGCTCTGCAACTATTTTACTTTTTAAAGCCAAAAAAGCCCAGTGTGGATTGAGTTTTTAGAGTGCCCAGAATATCACCAAATGTCCCTTGATGTAGGAAGCATCATCCATTCTTTACAGTTCATTTCCTATGAACTGAAAATGTGTGCCATTAAGTGTGCGCCTTCTCCTTCATGCAGCTGGGATCAACACTGAATGTTCCCTGTATACAGACAGCAAGAAACAGTCTAGTAGTACTGCTTGATCATTTCTGTTGGCTTTTAAAATGGAAATGGGGGACATCTGTACTATTGTATCAGGTTCAAACAAAGCTGTGTAGGAAGCACAGAAAAAGAACCACACAGGTTATGTCATACTCAGCTTTCTCTTGTTTAAAGACTCACTGTGACATAGCTCTGAAAAGCAAATATGATCCTCATTAGAAACCTACACAATACAGAAGGGGAATAAAGAGCCTACAAATCCTAAGTGTAGCTTATTCATTCAAGGAGCTACTTATTCACAAAGGGGTCAGAATGCTACGAAATGCAGATTTATGAAAAGGGAAAATGAAAAAAAAAGAAAGAAAAAAGCATAATAATAATAATAATAA
>VZUA01105004.1:0-16963 GCA_013401035.1 Horornis vulcanius
GGGGAACTTCCCTGGGAGCAGAAGTACCAGCTCACCATAGTGCTGACTTCCTTCAGGGAAAGGATAGTGATTTGGCTGCCTAACAGTGCCCTCAAGAGTGGGAAATCCAGGGACAAAAATCAGAGCCACTGGAATGAACCAATAAATTATGGTCTTTCTAAACCCCAAGCCTGCAAGCTGGTTGTTGGCACTCTTGTGTTAGACATTTCCAAAAGGCTGCTGTCTAAAGAGTAAAATATGTTCTCCTTCCCCCTACTCCCACACAGTCACCGAACACTTTCACAGGGGATTCTTCAGCACTGGGGAAAAAATAGAAAACAAAGATGAGCCCTTTCAAGGTCTCTGTTAATGTTCCAGGGACTGAGCTATATCCCAGGAGATGGAGCTGTCTGTCTTACACAAGAGCTGCAACGCCTGCTGGAAAAGCACATGTACCCAAGAACGTGTTCATTATGATTCCATTAAACTCTTCATTGATATGCTTAAAGATACAGACAGAGTCAGGCTAATCATGATCCCTCTCCCTTTCTTCCCTCCATCCTACATTTCAACAGCCTTGTGGCCAGGTCTCTCAAGTGAAAATATATCTCTAGAAAACACTTTTCTTCCTCTCATTGTGCTGCTGGTTAATATTCATAGCAAATGGAGATGCAATTTGAAATCATTTGGGCTGTTACGCCATCATCAGTGGTGGCTATTTTAGACTGGATATTAGGAAAAGTTTCTTCACTGAAAGGGTTATCAAGCCCTGGCACAGTGTTGGTGTAACCACCTATGGAGGGATTTAAAAGCTGTGTTGATGTGGCACCTGGGGTCATGCTTTAGTGGTGGACTTGGCAATGTTGGGGGAATGGTTGGACTTGATGGCCTTAGAGTTTTTTTCCAACCTAAATGATCCTATGTTTCTATGACAGTAAAATGGCAAGTGGTTTAGAACAGGGTTTTGTAACCTGGGACTTTGGTCCCTAAGTTCAGGAGGATAAGGCCAGCTCTCTAGGTATCTCTGTGTCTTGTGTGCGTTTGTAAGTGGAATCACTGGTGTGGTATTTCTGATGGAAGCCTTTGGCTATGTGTAAGTAAGGAAGGGACAGGATGAGGCCTCAGGTTTGGGGGATGCAGTTTTGCTTCTGGCCTAAGCTTTGTGTGTTGTCTGAAGCAGTTACTTATATAATGACCAAGTCTCACCCAACTGAAACCTCCCTCTGCCTTAGCAACCGCCTTCCCCTCCTGGAAATGATGGATTAAGTAATCTGTGTTGTGGTGCTGCTGGCTAGAAGGTTGTAAATCGCATGCAAGTGCTTCCAGAAATATGAGATCCCACAGTATCTCTTAAAGAACTGCTGCTACAGAGGTGCTGATGAAAGGTGCCCCTCGCAGGGGGTGCGCACTGAAGCGCAGCCCACGCTCAGACAGGCCCATGCATCACTGGGGGATGAGCACAGCACCACAGGCAGATGCTTCCCTTCGGGGGCTGCTGAGCCCAGGGAAATAGCTCTTCCCAGCGTGTTTTGTGGGAGCTTGGCATGTAACTGTACGTGAGCTATTGCTGAAGCAGTTGCAGGAAACCAAGAGCCATTTAGAAACAAAATGAGAATGAAACAAATCATAGAAGCAAAACCTTTCTGATTTAAAAGGATGCCTCTGTCCTTCAGCCCCAGCAACCCTGTGGGTTGGGTCAGTAGCTGGTAATGTTGTCCATCTTTGAAGCAAGTGATGCCAGTTTGTACCGGGTCAGTACCAGAAGTCACGAGGCAAGAGCAGCAAACCCACTATTATCATCTTCAGCAGTGACTTAGTGGGACCTCGGCAATGCCTGCCTGCCAGGGAATGGGCTGTGGCTCTGAGTCTGCCTCCTGCTGTGCTGGCTTTCTCTGGCAATGAAAGTGATGAAAGTGAAACCTCCTGTTTGTTGTCACCTGAGTGTTTGTTGGGGCTGCACTCTCCAGTCGGTGCCATGAGAAGGTTTTCACAGCCTTGGTGGTTTTGTGATTTTGTGTCAGTGTTGTGGCTAAAGCAAAGCTTTGCAATCTCTTGTACTGGTACAGCTTGGGGGTACAGGGATGGCTGTGCCATATCCTCCACTGGCCTGATGCCAAGAAGTGAATAAACTATTGATTTGCGCCCGAAGGATTTGCACAGAACCTGTCTCTCCCTGGAAGCCTGGGTCCATGGATTGCAGTGGCTGTGGGTTGCCTTGCGTTAGCCCTCGTGAGGATGCTTGCATTTGAAATAAGCTCCTCTTTCATAGTCTCCCGTTTGTGTTGCTTATTCATGGCTGTATCATATTATATCCTTCTGCTTGGTCTCCTGTGTGCTAAACACCATGCCTTTCCCACCTGCTCAGAGATCACAGACTAGCTGGGGCCAAACTCATATTTCAGAGGGAAAGGCAGCAGAAATCCAAAAGTGCATTTACAAGGTGGGATGTGATTGCACTCCTCTTGAGCTGATGGAACTGTGTCTGAGAGCTGCTCATCTCAAATAGAGCCAATTTTGGAGTAATGATTCTGATTTTGCTGGAGAAGGTATTTAGGACTGACAGCTGTAGCATTGTCAGCTGTGTGACAGCCAGGGGAAAAGTCCCCTCCTGGCATTTATTTCTGAAGAAAGTGCTGCAGGGCACTTCAAAACGAAAAATAAAGTAGTAGCTTTAGCAGAGATTGGCTCCAGTCTAGCTCACAGTCACCCCAAAATTGTGTGTAACCAAGCTGCAGCTTAGGCAAGGCAGTAGGACCTGGACTAATGGGAAGAGGAGGTAACTGCATACTCTGGGGATTGGGACCATCGTTTCTTTCTGCTCAGGACTTGAGGTTGAATCTCATCTCTCCCTTGAGAATGGCTGTGCTGGGAAGCAAGAGCTCCTGGTGGAGGCTGAGCGAGGTCTGCCGCAGGCTGGCTGTCAGCTCTCCCCTGCCCCCTCCTGCCCGGCAGTCCCGTGCGGAAAAGCCAAGCAGCCTGGCCAATGCCGCTTTTGCGATACAGTCCAGAGGGGGTTGAAAGAGTCCGAGAGATTCCCCGTTTGCGTGATCAACCCACCGACCAGCTACTGCAGCTGCCCTGTGCCTGGCTGTCCTCCACACTCACTGCCTGCTCCCTCACCCCAGAGAGGCTGCCTGAGCACTGCTACAGGGAGAAGTGACAAAACTGCAATATAAATGTGGCTCTTTGAAGCTCCGTGAATGACAGAGAACACCTGACACACTGTGTTGGGGAACGCTGGCTTTCTCTTGCTGTACTCTTGACAGGGGCATTAAAATGTATTTATATAACAGCTGGGGATGGCTTGCCCTGAGGAGTGAACTTAATTCTTAGTCTGCCAGGCACTCCTTTGTGAGTGACAGTGATTTGTCCCCTGTGTGTTCATTCTCCTTTTTGCCCTCTTTCTTTCCCCTTGCATTTTATAGAGCTGTATTTGACAGTCTAATTTCATATAACTAATAACATTATGTAGTGAAATGAGCTCAAATGTCCATTTATGCCTCCAATGCTGAGCTATTTGGTAAACACTCCTTTTGTCATCTCTCCTCTTGAGCCTCTGCCATGGTTTAGTTTTCTGATCTACCCTTAAAACAAACATTTTGATGAGAGAAGTGCTCCACATTTATGTTCCACGTGACTAAGCCAAGGAAGTGCTTTATATAGCTAAGAGGGACCCTTTGGTGACAGGATGCCACAAGTAACTAAAAAAAAGCTAACCTGAAACTGGCTATTTTAATTCCTCCAGTAAAATTCTTGACAACACATTTCTACACTTCCCCTCATGTTGACATTGAAACAAAATGAATGCAGAAATCCCAGCTCTGCCAAAATCAGGGAGAGTGTCAGTGCTGACTTTGATGTGCATCAGTCTTTGCTCCTGTTTTTTGCCATTCCCCCTTGATCTTCAGCCAACCAGATCCGTGTTGTTTTGCCCAGCTGAGAGGAACCTTTCATGTAGAGAGGACTTGGGTACACATTTTACAGCCCCCTCTGTGGGGGCTGGTGGGTGCAGCCGTGGAAATGCAGAGCTGCAGGTCAGCACATGACGTGTGACAAATGGCATCTCTGGGTGCCTAACGAGAGGGATTTCCTTAGTGAGACTCACCTGAGGGTTTGTAGCTGAGGATATGTGTTGCTGTGAGTGCAAACAAGCTTCAGTCACTCACAGAAGTGTCCAATATGTTTCATCACAGCTACCTAAAAAGTTTTTGCCATTGGCCTCCAAAATATCTCGGGGCAATCCGTTCCACTGGGTAAATCTATTGGGAAAATCTTTGGAGCAGGCAGGTACATCCCCTGGGTGTTGGTTGGAAAAGGGACAAAGAAGAGCCTATGTGCCATGATCAACTTTTTTATTTTACACTAGATCTTTGAAACTTTGTTATTCCCTCATTGTCCCCTTTGGACATCCCATCTGCATCCCCTGTTCCCACAAGGAAGAATCAGATGCAGGTCACTTTTGAAGAGTCAAAATTCCCAGACCTGTTTCAAAACTAATGCTTTTTAATCCCCCATTTTCCCTGAACATTTGCATTTCCCATTATATTGCACCTACAAATAATTTGGTTTAGTCAAATTCTTTTTTAGCTGGGTGCAGCTCACGCCTTTAGTTGAAAATGGCACATTTTACAGTGGGACCCTGGCCCCTGGTCTCATCTTTGCCATCCATGGATCAGCCTTGGTTTCTGGTGATTGCATGGACTTCTGTGAAAAATAAATTCTCAATTAAGGGAAGGGTGGAGGGGCAGGCACAGCTCAGAGCTGGCAGCTTCACATACCTCATCCATTCAACAGAGCCATGCAAATGAATCTGCTTATTCCCTGCTTTACAGGAGATCACAGCACTTCCAAAATGAGAGAGAGCAATGTTTTCCTACTCATTACCTGGACCGCCATGTCCCATATGGGAATGTGACAGGCCATGCTGGTGGCAGAGCATACACTGATGTGGTTGTACCCCTAGATAACATGTATGGATGAGGTGGGTCAGCCCTAGGATTGCATCCAGCTCATAATAAAGCAAGTTAAGTGTGGAGGCAGCTTCCCCAGGCAGTGGGGACCACCCCAGCAGCAAAAGTGCTCATTCTCTGCCTTGGCCTTTGCTCTTTGTCCATGTGGGTGGAGGTGCCTGCTCCTGGTGAATTATAACTTCAGGATAAAAAGGACACATTCCCTCAGTTTATGGTGAGGAAGCAGAATGCTTGAGACAGTAAATAAGTATGGACAAAACAGTGGCTCAGTGACATATTTTGACTTAGCCTTTAGAGTGCTGGATCTGGCCTCTAGATCTTTCAGCTTGTGTTTTGCCTTTTCTATTCCTTAATATGCCATGAAAACAGAAACCAAGCCAGGAACTGTGATTTCCCTTCAGGATATAGGAGGAGGAAAAACATCACATGGATATCAAGTGTGCATTCCTGTCTCTCAGCTCATATGGAGTGCAAACTCGGTTCTGAAGAAGCCAGAAAAGTATTTAATATTTTATTTTTAATAAGAAATATGGCTGTGTGGAATAATTAAAAAGACTGCAAGTGCTAGACTGTGCAGGAGTTGCTTTCTGATGTTTCCATTGACATCAGTTCTTCTGACTGCCTCAAAACCACAGTTGATATGCCCTAAATTAGCAGAACTGAGCTTCAAAACTGAACAAAGCTGCAAATCTTTATTTTTTCCCTCCATTTTACCATTCTCTACAAAGTTGGCTCAATGGGTTTTTTCCTCTCATATTTATTAATATACATTTTGAATGCCTAATTTAGAAACGACCACAGTCCTTGATCACCTTCCTGTTTACATTTTGATGTTGTACTCAGAGCAAAGGGACCCCTCTTGTACTTCTTCTCCCTCCTCCACTCTCCAAGCTTTGTCACTCTCCTTTGGGATCTCTTTTCAAAAGATCAAGAGGAGAGAAAAGGCTTCAGATGCCATAAATATTGCAGGAACCAGTGTTCATCAGAGAATGGCCTCCTTTAAGATCAATATGTCTTCCTGAGGGGGCATTCAGTCCTTCAAAGTAAACAAGCTGGGAACATTAATTCAAATGCTTTTATACTAAATACATATACATGAATTAGACCGTGTGGCTGTGATAAATAAGCCTTATATAAGTAAGGTTTAAAGCAAACCACACATGCAAAAAAAAAAAAAAAAAAANAATTTGCAAGGAATGAACCGATGCCTGCTGCTGATCTTGTGATGACCGAGATAATTTTGTTAAAGGGCTAAAAGGAAGTTCTCTTCACCTTTGTGAATAGATTGATCTGGGCAATCAGAATCTTTTCCTGAGAGGAGGAGCACCATTATGCTGATGTGTAAGTCAAGATATATTGCAAATATATTGCAAAATGTGCTGAATCTACACTTTGCAGTCTGTCATTGCCTGGGTTTGGAAATGCGGTGTTTTCTTGGCAGGGAGAGAGACAGAGACAGAGTTACCTCCACCACAAGTAGGGAAGGTGAAAGCAGTGTGTCTTGATTTCTTTCTTTGTCGGATGTTGAAAACTGGGTCAGACTGCTGTCAGGTGTTCTGAGTGGGTTTGTAACCTGCCATCCTCTGGGAAAGGGGAAAGTGGCAGAGGTGTCACTGCCCCACAGTGGGAGCAGGAGCCTGGCAAAGGTGTAGCATGTATTGGAGGTGGGGAACACCCACCTCATCTTTCATGCTTCTGATACCAGCTTCCCTCCTTCCAGTGCCACAGGGTACCAGGACAAATTAAATATAGTGGATTAGGGAACCATGGAAATTGAGGATAATTGGGATGGTCGTGAATTGACTGTTTTGGTCTGTTCATGTTCAGGACAGTCCCTCTCTCTCAGTGAAATCAGAATCTCCCATAACCTTGGAGGAGGTAAGTGTTCGTAAGAACATTTGAGTCTCTAGGTTATTTGATCTGGACAGTTGTTCCAGGGAAACCCTTCCCTTACAAAATATAACAAGACANTAGGAGAGGTCAGTCACAGAGAAAATGTTGCTAATTGTGATACATTTGAGAAACATTTCAGAAAAACCAAGTGGAAGGAAGGGTAAGGAGAAAGTATCTAAATGAGTAAGAGAATTATCATGAAAATATCCTTGTGGTCATTTTTTCATGTCTGGCACAGCTGGACGTTCAAAACAATCTCTTAATATGTTATCCAACACGCTGGCTGGTTGCTAAATCCTGGAGCAAGGTGGGTGGTTGTGTCTTTTTCTTTTACACTGCTGTGGTCTGGGCTTTTCTGTCCTTAGACAACTGGAGGATTTCCTCTTAACCCATAAGGTCTCTAACTCAGGAGGATGGAAAAAATCAGAGACTTCAGCAAGATTTTGCTGAACCTTGTGATTGTGGCAGTCATTGGGACAGAAAAAACTTGTTTTTGGGCCCTTGCAGACTTGGACAGATATGATACAGTACCAGCACCTTGGTGTCAGTGAAAGTAGGTACGTTTTCATCCTTTAAAAGAGTTTAGGCTGTCTAAACAGTTGATCAGTTAGCTTTTATACACTACTAATTCCTTTTCTGCCAGGTGCTTATGTCCAGAGTCTCTGATCTGGGGTGGTGGTGAGTGAGAGAATTTATATCACAGTTTGCTGAGCTGCTCAGACACCAGGACTTCTTTATGAGCATTTTCTTTCTGAATCACAGAGTCTTCATGTCACAGCCCTGGGTGTTGTGAGTGAGACTTGTGAGGAGATTATCCCCAGGACTGTGTTTAGGGCAGGCAGTAGGAGAGAGCTCTGTGAGGTGAGAGGCAGAGCAGGAAGCTGAAAGGTCCCAGCTGAGAGGCAGTCCTGCTATTCCCCGTGCTCTTGGCATTGAAGGATGAAGTCCATCCTTTTATTGCAGAAGGACAGGGTTGTAAATAATGTTGGCAAATGACATTGCCTGCTCACAGGTCCTGAGGCACCCCCAGTTAGCCACTGAAAGGGAGCTTCCATTCATCTTACTCTTTACCTTTAAACTAATGGGCTGAAATCTCCGAGCAGTTTCTTCTGATCTTTCCAGCTTGGGGCCATAATGGTCTGAAAGGAAGACTAAGTGAGTGCAAAACTACCGGCCAGGAGGGTAAGTTTTCATGTGGGCAGCCTGGTCCTGACATTCAGTAGATACAATTTAAAGGAATGTTATACAAGATGGATGGAGAAACACACAGTAAACCCAGCAAGTCTGGTAAGGCTCCTGTGAGTTATTCTCTGACCTTAGGTAGCTCCACAATATTTATGTTCATTTTGTTCATGGCCTTCCATCTCACAGATTCATCTCTGCTGCTGTAATGGGGATAATAAAGACTCCTGAGACATTTCTCAGGATCTCTGAAACAAAATGTACAAAATCCTCTCCATTACCCTCATACAACACTGTTGGAATTCGCCTGTTTGTTTAGGACACTTTTCTGTGTTCCTCTCCAAGTGTTTGATATTGTATCCTTCTGATGAGTGTGAAAACAGACGTGTGCAAAATATGTGAAGCATCATTTAAGACTAAAATCAGTATAAATGTATATATAATCATTATTTGTAGCATTGTAAATAACTGGGAGGTGATGTTTGACTAGAATTTGGATTTACTGGATGGACATTTTCCTACATATATAGATGGAAGGTTAAGTTCTGAATTTCTATTATTCTCCTTCAAATGAACTTTGTCAGGAATCAGAATTAAACAAAAACATCCAAACCTAGAAGGGAGGTGCCTCCTGCACAACACTTTGTGCAGGGTAAATGTGAGTATCTCCTTGAGCAGTGCAGCATAATTTACCCTTTCATTACCTCTAGCTCTAGAGCCCAAGTCATTGTTTCACTTCAGAGAAAAATGTCTTGATCGCTGCAATTCTCCTTCTCCCCAAATCAAATTGGGATTCAAAGTCTCCTGTAGGCAGTGCAAAGACTCTCGTTGACTTCAAGTTTTTTTTTCAATCAGACTTAAGTCTTTTTAGGCAGAGAGAAATGCAGTTACAACCTCTCCAACCCACTCTTCACTTATTTTTTTCTCTGGGCATCTGCAGGTTCTTTACTGGTGTGAATTTTTCTTTCTAAATGTGGGATTCCCTGTGCTCCACACCATATGGACCATATGTCCATATGGTCAGTGTCAACACAGGAAGCCAACTCTCTGCCTGAGGAATGGACTAATGTAATAAAACCCACCTGTCTAGAAGATGTGAAACAGGTTGGGATGGACTGTGCTCAAGTGATTTAATTTGCTGCTAAAAATCTGTTCCTCAGGCTTAGCAGAGCAGTGGGGTACTGGTGCCAGTCAAGCAGAGAGCATGTCAGCTAACTGGAGTGATGCAAAATGAGGCTTTGGTGTACCTGGGAGCTTGATAAGGACAGATCAAATACCTACCTGGGCTAGCTCTGTGCAGTGCTTCCCTCAAAACAGCTTCTACAATTTGGGATTTCCAAGCTCTAGGGAATTGGGCTCGCCAAACCCTCTGAGGCAATGCGAGCCAGGCTGCAGCTCCACAGACCTGGGAAATAAATTACAACAAAGGCTTTCTGGAACTTCTCATTCTGTTGTAGTTCTGGTTTATTTAATTTATCTCCTGACACATCTGAAGGGGTGCAAGCCATGAGGCAAGCGATATGAAAGGGTAGCTCCAGAGAGGGCTGAGGGGGGTGAACAAACAGAAGCTGACACTAAAAAAGGTCAGCTGTTTAAATGGCCTGATTTAACCAAGGCACGTGTCAGGCTGCAGGCCCCCAGAGGAGATTCCTTGTGTGTGTTTATGAACTCTGGGAAAGGGGCCAACTTAGCCCTAATTATATTTTATTTAATCAGCTATTTAAATACTGAACTGTTTTCTTGGCTCTCTTCCCCATCGAGATCACATCTTTATACTCTTGACCTTTTTATTTTATGCAAGAGGCTCTCTCTTTGGTTTGGACTGAGGTAAGTCAGCTGCACTTAGTTTGTTCTTACATCACCTCTCCTTTTGGAAGACAGAAAGCCCAAGGTTATTTATTTCCCAGGTTTCCAATATGAAGGAAATACAGAAGTTAATTTTCTCCATTTTCACTATGCAAACTCAAGAAGACCCTCTGGAATAAGGGGAAGTATATTTAATGATGTAACATAAGTAGATTTCTAGACAATACCAGGAACATTGTGTAGTTTTGCTTTGAGAACTGTTTGGAGGAAAACATAGCTCAGCTATCTTGAACAGATCTGTTACTCCTCTCTTCTAAAGCTTCATTTTCTGTAAAGAAATGACAGGAGTGCAGGGGAATTAACTGTCTGAAACAAGTATGCAGTGTGTTTCAGAGCAGTGTTCACCACAAATAATGAGTTCCCTTGAAATCCCACAGGATTTGCACATATATTGCTTGAAGAATAGAAGACTGAAATGATGCTCATGCCTCTTTGTGTTGATTTTGCTCAGCCTGGTTTTTGGTAGCAGGGGGCCACAGAGGTGCCTTCTGTGAGAAGCTGCTGGAAGCTTCCACCGTGTCTGGCAGAGCCAATCCCTGATGGCTCTGAAGATGGACCTGCAGGAGGCTGTGCTCCAGTGCAGACCCTGTGGAGAGAGGGGCCCTGCTTCCAGGCTGGAGCAGCCTGTCCTTGGAGGGCTGCACCCCGTGGAGGAGTGACCAGGCCACAGCAGTTTGGGGAGGGCTGTGTGCCTGTGGCAGGGACTCACACTCAGCAGTTTTGGCAGGGCTGCTGCTCGTGAGAGTGGATCCCTGCTGGAGAAGTTCACAGAACTGTCTCCCATGGGAAGGGGCCCCAGCATCCCACAGGGGAAGGAATTCTCTCCCAGAGCAGCAGGAGAAAACCTGGGATTTCCTTGGACAATTTCTAAATATTTCAGTTGCTTCTCAAGAGCTTAGAAAACCCTAATTACAGTTGTGGATTTAACATGAACAAGATGCTGTGGAAGAGCAGCTTGTGGATTTTGATGAGGAGCATGCTGTCCCTCCAGTTCATCTTGTAGCTAGACTGGCTTCTCAAGTAGACATGGAAGTTTTTGCAGCAGTAGCCTCATTTGCCTTGGCTGGGAGCAGCTCTATTGGCTTTCTCCCTTTAATTTAAAAGGAGCATCCTCACATTTCAGCCCCTGAACTAGCCCTCTCCAAGGAAGATGTCTGCCTTCTCACCTCCACTATTATGTGTTTATGACTACAGAAATTTTGAAATAAGCTTGTCACAAAAAGTGCCTTTGATGCTGTGGAAACCTGTTTGATTGGACCCTGCTCCCTCTTTCCCTGTTTCCCTCTCTGCACAGAACAGGTTCAGGCTCCCCTCTGTGATGGGCACAGGCCGGATTGCCATGCTCCAGCTTTGAGCTCCTCTCCGGACTCAGCACATCCTGTGTGTTTAATGATCCACTCTGGAGTGCTGGCAGGATGTTGGTTTTGTTACTGCTCTTGTAGCAGGATGGGATTCTACTTGCTCAGGAGCATTGGTCACGTGTACTGGGGTGATGCATGCATGTGCTGAGAAATACTCAGGCGTTCAAAGATGCTTTCAAAGCATCACCATTTCACTGTTGAGACATTGATGTGCTGCTGGTGCAAATTCTGCTTTCTTCCCACTGCTCCTCTTGTGCATCCAGGAGTGTCATTTCAAGGGAAGCTAATGTTTCTGCAGTGCTGGTAAAGGCAGTTTTTCTAAAGAGGGGGAGGCCTATATTTTTTGCCACCAAGTGCACCTGTCCCCTCACCCTTACACAGCTTATTTACGCTCTGGTTCATGGGAAACAGGCAGACTGAATTTTAAATGGCAAACGGGCACCCAAATTTCCTTGGTACATCTTGGCTTTAGGAAGAACATCTGATAAAAAAGGCAACTTGAGTCAAAGAGGTCCCTGGGCAGGGCAGGGAAATATTGGTAAAAATCATGTGGTTTTGAAAACAACAGAATTCCCCCTCTGCTGTATATTTCATTTCAATGCCTCTGTCTCCCAGAGGGAAACCACTCCACACCTCCGAGATTGTGAGAGCCTAAATGAGTCAGATGTCCCTTTCCCTCTGATAAGGTAGGGCAGGCTCCAGGATTAGTTATGCATCTGATTGTGTCTCTAATAAACTAAATGTAATTAAAAAATAGAGCAGGGCCATTGCATTTTAACAGCTTGAAGCTTTCCCTGTGGAAGGATCATCAAACAGTGAAAGAATATGAAGATTCAGCTTCCCAGCACCTGCTGGGCAGCCTCTGTCAAGATTAACAGCATCTCACCAGGTTTATTAAAGTGAACATGAATACTTTGGGGGCTCTGTGGGTAGTTATGGTATCACGTTTTATTATCTTCCACTGAAATGAAATTACTTATTGTAATTGCTTGTCAGTCACAGACCAACAAATCTGACAAAGGAAAGCTTTTTTGCTGCTAATGGGGAGCAGGAACAGAAGGGAGTGGATGGACTGAGCAAAATTCTGCTCTGATTCTTTTAGGGGGAAGTAGAGGAAATATAATGAGAGGGAGGGAGAGAAAGGGCTTCAGCTTTGCACAGTGCCCTGAGACAGCCAATTCTGGCCAAATGCCCTAAACTGAATCTTTCAGAACTGTGAAGGGAATGAGCAGCTGATCCAGGGTGGTGTGTTAGACTGGTTGAAGTGACTGCTTTATGGGCAGTGTATCAGTCACAGCAGCTCTGCAGTTTCTTGATAACATCAACTGTTAGATCTCTTGGAGACACTGCTGAGGTTTTATGCCTGGGGCCCACCAGTCAGCAGGAGGTGTGAGCTTTGCACAGTGCAAAGATCCGAGTCAGAAAAGAAAATGATCCATTTGGGTTGTTTGTCCCAAAACAACCTAATGGAGGTTCGGGCATCTCAGCCTTTTCTTCTGTATTTAAAGGAGGAAGAACAGCACCTAGGAATAAGGGTGCTGGGAGCAAAGGGCACAGCAAGGGATCCCTGCAGGAATTTGGAAGTGAAGATTGCTGTACCAGAGACAGACATGCTCCGTTGAGAGCACCTCCAGAAGTGCAGCTGGCAGGACTCAGCAATCAGAATTGCGTAGCCTGTCTAGTGGAGGGATGAGCTGTGCTTATTTTACCTGTGAGCAGGCAACAGTTCCAGCCCTATGAGGAGAGCAAAGCTGGCTGCAGCTGTTGAGGCAGGGGTTGCCTTTTCCATCTTGAGAGGATCTCTGAGCTTTGCAGCAGCAGAAGGCAAAGGGCTCAAGGTGTAATTAAAATGGAAGCATGCCACAGACAAGGCAACCAGCCCCAGTGTTTGCTGTTTGACATGGAATTAGATGTGCCCACCGAGTAACCATGTTACTCAGCTGTTTGAAAACCCTATCGTGAGCCCCCTTAGCATTCACTGTAGAGGTCACTATAGGTTCCTAATAGAGGAAGAAGAAAAAAAGACAGGTGCAATCTCAGAATCTCCAAGTAAAAGGCCTTGAAAGGACTCTGTTTCTTGTGCAGCCATAGCCAGCCTCAGGCAAAAGGAATGGGAAACCAAACATGAATGAACAACCAAATCATTCCCAGATTTTATGCTGTTTTCTGACATTTTGCAGTTCCAATTTCCAACTCAGTAGAGTTTTATTTCCTTTTGCATCCACAATGCTGATGTTTCTTCACTTTTGCAGTCACTGTATTTTGTAGCATCTGCAACCTTTTGCAGTATTTGAAGTAGGTGACTTCCTTCATGTATTCTGAACTTGTCACTTGCTGTCTTCATTTGATGCCACCTCACTGCTGCCTGAGAAAAGACTGTGAACAGCTGCTGTATGTGCTCTGGCTCCTTCTACTCACAAAATGCTGACTTGGTGACCAGTTAAGCCAAACAAGTGATGAGGAAAGCTTGGGAAATAGCAGCCTCTGTCCTCACCAGGGGAATAGAGGTAAACCATGGCAGTGAACATCACAGGTCATGTTGGAATCCCACATCACAGAGCTCACCAGCTCCAATGGCTCACCTATGTCACAGCTGAGGGATACAGTCCTGTATATCCACAAGTGCAAATGTACTAGAACTTGTTAGAGAACCAAATATGTTCAGCTCTTTAATTATTGTTTTGACTACTGTATCCAGTTTCCTAGAGCATGAATCCCTGTCTTGAGATAGTTTTTGTTATGTAATTGGTATTAACAATTAGTGTTCAGCATTAATTAAACAGATTGGTTTTCATTCTCAGACGTTTCACTTAAGATGCCTTCAGGCTACTAGACTGGGAGGGAGTTCTTTTTTTTAAGCATGTCTTCATTAGTGCTTATGTCTCTTTTATCTGCAGATGAGGATTCTCTGCTTCCTTTGTACTGCAACATCAGCCAGGGTACTATCAGCTTTTCATCCTCTCAGCAGCAACTAGTATTTATTAGTACTTCATTAGAGGCATAAAGGATGCCTAGTGATACAATTACAGCTCATACCTTTTGTTATTTTGGTTCTCGTCCTCCTGGCTGCTGTTTGAATTGTAAATGATAGATAGTATGATATTTACATACCAATTTTACAACTTAATTTTAATACTCGCTGCATGCCATGTATTGGTGAGCTGAGCTCTAGGGTTTAACAATATCATTTCCTCTTTTAAAGTTTATTCTATGATAAAGCATCCAAATGTGGACTGGTAACAACTGCAAATTTTGCTGACAGTAAAGGCAAGAGGAGTCATTGCCACTGTTTGGACATCATGTATAACACAAAGTGGAAAATGTCATTTAATAACTGTTATTTTTCTACTGTCTCAGATGTGAGCTACAGTAAACCATTGGGAACGTCATCCAATATTCAGTTAAGGAGGAGGTGAATCTCTCACCTTCCTGTGTTCCTGTGGTTAATTGACTTCATCACCAGAAATGTGAATCCTGTTTTGCATTAGAGCCTGTGCATTTTCAGGTTTTGGTCCTTGAATCCTGTAATTTTTCTGCCTTGTCTATGTGAAGTGCCCTAACCTAATGGAAGTTTTTACCTTCATAAAGATAATTACAGGTGCCCAAATGCTATGTATATTTTGAACTTCAAAATGGAAGTGGTTAAAACTCTGGTAATCATTAGTGAGGATTATTAAACTGTTGTAGATTTTCATGGGTTTAGAAGGTGGGATGCTTCTGTAACAAGTTAATCAATATCCTTCCCTAAGATGTAGGAGCTGGTTTGTGGGTCTCTGATCAAAAGATCTGACCAAATGAGCAGGGTCAGGTAGATTTTTGTGCACCAATGCTGGTTAGTGTAAAAGAAGTGCTATACTGTTCCAGGAAGGGAGACTTTTGTTATTGCTGCTTGTTATCTTAATTTCCTACCTGGTTTTGGATTACAGATGATGAAGTTTGATGAGTCATTTTGCACTGGGTAAAATATACAGCAATACAGATGTCTTGTGAATGACAGGTTATCATCCTTTCTGAGGTGGTCTGATCTCCACAGTTCTGACTTCTCCACTGTGCTGTGCCTGCCATTTAGAGTCATGGGCTAAGTTCTCTCTTAAGAGCTTGGGTGGGTCTGAGAGTGTAGAAAAGGGTCCAGATTTTCTGCACTTAGGGGCAACAATTGTCTTCAGAGTTCCCCAGCTGACCCCCATTACCCCAAAAAAGTACTTTAGGTCTTGAGGCTCAGAAGTTAATGAGGAACAAACAGTATGAAAGCAGCAACAAACTATAACCTCGCCTTGGTTTTCTCAATATCAGGTGACAAGAGCCACCAATAAAAATATAATAGAGCTGGCAAAATACTCCTGAATGCCACTGTCCAGCCATTTTCAAAAATGAAGGATTCTCCTCAGCATGACATACTTGTAAAAGCTTCATATTCTCTTGGATCTCTGTAAATCCTATAGCAAATTATTCCAGTTCTTTGCTGTTCACTGAAGCAGATCACCTAATACTAATTACAGTCTCTCTCTTTTTAGTTTCAGCCCTGCTGTGACACACTCACCTTGGTCGGAGAGTGGGATTCTGCTAAACACTTCCATTTACTTGTAGCTCTTTGTAAGTTTGAACCTTTTTTTAACATCTCTTTGTGCTTCTGGTCCTGACCTCTTTGAGGAGATCATACCAGTCGTGTGCTAAGTGTTGAGTTTGGTTTTGTGTTCATGGAACAAACAAAAAGGCTGTTACAATTTCACCTCTTTCATAAATACCAGACTTCGTGTTCACACCTTCTTCTATTAGCAAACAAAGGTGTGATATAATAAAACGGAGAAAGAGTTAGGCTGAGGTTCTGGTGCTTGCTCTGAGCAAATCCTGTATCCAGGGCAGCCTTCCCCATCACATCCAGCATCAGGGGCTTTTCCAAGGCTCAGCTGAGTNTGGAGACATGATGCCTTCCAGTTTATCTTTCCTAATTTGAAAATATTTATGTTATTTTTTAAAATATAATTTCTCTCAGAAATGAAATCGTAACCAAATACATTGTGGTACAGATGTCAAGGCCCATTTCCTTGGTGGATAATTTTAAATTTCTATTGGTCTAATCTTTAAACGCTTTCAGATTCAGTGAATTACAATTTGGTGACAGCAGTTTTTGCTCAAATATTTTTCCCTCTGTAAGGTGTCCTCCTAACAAGGGGTCTGCAATAATATTGTAATTGTGTGGTATTTTAAACTGACTGTTTAAATGTGCTTTACCTCATATTAAAGTGAGTTGATATAAAGAGTGTTCTTTCAAATGCTGCTTAAAAGGACATACATAAAACTCCTAGAAGTACAGCTGGTTTATTTTTCCCTACCTAATCAAATTAAGTGTAATTTACAATGCCTTTCTGTAAAGGAAAATAGAAGACACTTTGCCTTAATTTAAGAGGAGCCTGTAGCAGTATTTAAAAAAATTAATTAGAAGTTGTTCATTTTAGAGGAGCCAGCCTGAGGCATAGATCCTCCTACATGGGTTTACATTTCTAAAGCCTGCCTGGGAGACAAGCATGTACTTCTTCAAAATGCTCCCATCCAGCTCCTTCTCTCTGGCAGTTTATGGTGTTGGCAAAGCAGCCCAGAAGAGCAGTGAGGGACTGGCCTTGACTGGGAGCACTCCAGAGTTACTGGCTTGGGATTTACTATAATGCTGCACCCAATTTTCCATCTTGGATCAGGAAACTTTATCTGGGAATG
>VZUA01105007.1:7291-21017 GCA_013401035.1 Horornis vulcanius
TTTGGTTTGGTTTGGTTTTGTTTTGTTTTTGTTGTTGTTGTTTGTTTGTTTGTTTTTGTTTTGTTTTGGTTTTTTGCCTGAGTATGTGATTAGGACAGATGAGGATGTTAGACAACATTAACACCAGCATATCCCCTTCAGAGTGCAGCATCACCCACAAGGGAAGATACATCTACCTGGAGGCGCTGCTGCACGGAGGTGCTCCATGGGGATTCACACTGAAGGGCGGGCTGGAGCACGGAGAGCCATTAATCATCTCAAAGGTACTTTTCTCATTTTCTATGCCACGCAAGCAAGGTGGGAGGGGTGTCCGACTCAGAGGGGAAGAGTTGTAGAAGTAACACTGAAATAAAATAACTGATGTTGTGTTTGGCCTGGGTTTTAAGTTTTGAGCACCTGTTGAAGTCAGCAGGTTTGCTTAGGAGGTGCATATTGGAGAAACACAGGAGAGCTCTCGCCATTGTTTAAGTTCCAAGCGCAGGTTTTGTCCCACAGGAAGGGTCGTGGCTTGCAGCAGTTGGCTGTACTTATTTTGCTGCTGTGAATGGGAGGGAGTGGGGGACTCTCATGAAGCGATCTTGTGTCATGAAGGGGTGGCCTATCTGAGCATGGTCAGTAATCCATCCCCACTACTGAGGTAGAAACAAAGTGAGTGCTTTCAGTCAAGGTGCAATGTAGGCTAATTAGGAGCGTGTGTGTGTGTGTGTGTGTGTGTGTGTGTGTGTGTGTGTGTGTGAAATTGTGCAGTAAACACTTGCACCTGTTTTGGTATATATTGTGCTGTGTTAGTGGTTTGCTCACCCTACTTACTAAACATCTGTTAAGTATGGTGCACCTTCAAGATTTTTATTATTTAGTGATTGGGTGTTCTCAACAGGCAACTAGTACCACAGCTCACAAGGATATTATGAGGGGGGAAAAATGGGAGAAGGAATTCCTCGTTCTCATCAGAACCAGTCTATTACCCAGGTACCTCAAGATGCAGGTGCTGGAGGCCATGGATTTTCAAAAGCATCACCTTAAATCTTGAATGTCTAAAATATTGTTGACCTATGACCATAAAACTGTTCTGAAAATAGGATATAGGTAATTTTGAAATTACCTCTAGTGGATCCTAACCATATTTGTCCTCTGTCATCAATCTGGTGCCTTCTGTGTCTACAGTGTGTATGTTGTCCAATCTTGCTCCCTCCTGCAGACTGGGATGTATGTGGGGAATTTGATGGATCAGAACCAGCAGCAGATAAAAGAAAATGCTGATACTTGGAATCAGCGTTGTTCAAATCCTTTGCATTTTCAAATCCCGTTGCAACCCCCTGTACAAACACATTCACATGAAGACTGTCAGTCACTGAAGTAAATTAGTTGTGATTACTACATTTACATGTTGAAAGTAAAGAAAGGGAGGCTCCCATTAAAGGCCTTTCATCATAAAGGGATTTTAGAAATTTCACACAGTCATCTTTCTTGCAGGACCTTCTTGGTGACAGTTTGGCATAGCCACGGACAGCAAAAATAGCCTCACTGAAATGGTGCTATAATTTTTCTTTTATAAACACTTGGGACTAACACAGGCAGTTCAGTGTTCCTGGCAGTGTTCTGCAGCTGTGAGGAAAGAGTTTCTTTTTGCTCTGACATTCTTCTGTGATGTAAAAATCACACTCCCCCTTTTTTTCCTTTTTTCACTTTTCCCTTTATTTTTTTTTTAATTGGGGGCTGGGAGACAGAGAGGATGGGAGATGGCTCTGGCTGCTGAACATTAATTAATCTATGGGATTTGGTTTCCACAACAACCAGGCCTCTTAATGTCAAACATGCCTGGAGTGTGCATAGTGCCACTGGGAGCTGTATGACTTGTGCCTGCCATTCCTGAAACAACACCACAAAAATGTGCTGGGTTTTATTTTTAGTTGGGTTTTCCCTTTTTTCTCCTTGTAGTCCCGGCTTGGTTTGTGCTATCAGTGTCAGCATTTCAGTGTTTCGCTCATGCATGGCTGATGCAGAGCTGGAGAATGGCTGCATGTGAAAGCTCTGCTCTCTGGAATTCAGGCAGCTCCTTGTTTCCTGGTTTCCAGTTTCAACTGAGAAATTCCTCTGGTGCTTCAATTCACTATGTGCTCTTCAGAATTAATGGCATATTAGTCATGTAGTTAATTCAGTATTCCTCGCCTGAGTGTACTGTGAAGTAATAAGGAACTGTGGGGAAATGATGAATTATGTTACAGATTTAATTCTGTACAAGAGTGCTTGGAGAACCATAGAAAGTTTTAGGTTGAAAGGGACCATTAAAGATGCAGGCACTGGGAATGATCTAACAACAGTTCTAAATAATGCTACATATAAATACCAGAAAGCATGGATGCCAGTTTTTAATTTCTGATTTTTCATAATTAAGAAGTTTTATTTTCTGTTTTGACTCCCTGTTCTGTTGGCAAATACTTATATTTTTGTCTACTTACCTGTCTGTTTGCACTTACAGAGTGGTGTTAAATGGCTTTAGAGTAAATAAAAGTGGATATTTCAGCAAATATCTAAGCTGGTGCCCATGACAACACTGATGTATTGTTATGGAATAGTAGAGAGATAACAGATCTGTGTGAATACAGTAGTTCTTTTTAGCCCTCAGGAGCTGCTGGGGACCCAGACTCAGCTTCAGATCAAAGGCTGGAAGTTCAAAACCAAGAGAGGTGAATTTACAAAAGGCCCACATGCACAAAAACTGGTTCTCACAGCCCGGGGCAGCCCTTGGGAAAGACAAGTTTTTCCATCAGTAACATGCCAAGAATTTACCCATAAGTGAGGGAAGCAACAGTTAGGAGTGTAAGTGCAAAAAGCAGGCCTGTATTCTCAGCTGGTAGAAAGTGCTGTTTAGACAGCCAGCTACCAGAGCTTTAGTATATTTTAGTGTATTTTTTTAATATTGCCTTCCAAATAAGAGCAAGTTATTTGCTGCCTTTGAATCAGATTCCCTGGTCAGACGTATTGCTGCTCTTCCTGCAGCAGTACAGGCTGTGTTGGAGGGCGGGAGGTGGCTGAGTGTGCACCTGGGCACGGATGGGCCAACTTCCAGTTAAGAACAGCAGGGAAGCTCTGGTGGCTCAGCCACGGTGCTCAGCACACGGTGCAACTCAGCTCATCAGATATGTCGGGTGTGCAGCTGTCATCACTTTGTGTAGCTAAGCGCACAGATTCTTTATGCTAACACTGCTCTTCTTTCCCCTGTGGAAATACAGCCTGCTTTCACTGAAACAGTTTCATGGCAGCTGATTCAAAGTCCTCCAGGCAGGGCTATTTGTCATCCATTTTGTGGGAGATGGGAGCAGACCATGAATTTATTGCATCTGACTTAGGTTTTTCCCTGAGAGAAGCCCCAGAATAAAGCTTTGTGGAATCCTCGCAGCATTTGTTTTTAGTGTTCCAGCAGGAAAGGAATGGAAGGATGGCAAAAGGTAATCAGTTGTACGTTTCTTTTCTGCTGCACCTCAAGGAAATGTCCAAAACTCAGTACCTAAAGGAGCACCAGAATGTCCCTTGGTAGCAGTGGGACAGTGCCCAAAAAGAGGCAATTAACATGGTGTATTTTCCCTTTTATTTTGATTCTGTGGTATGAAACATGTAGTCAATGTCATGGTGCCAAATTGTCGTTTGGCAAGAAGGTTCTCAAAATTTTAATTGCTTTTCTTTTTTTTAAAAAAAAAAAAAGACAGTTGCTTTTTTTTAGTGTTTAAACAGATCTGTGCTTAAAAAGTAACTCAGTGTCCTCAATGTGTTACTAAGGCTTCAAAATGAGTAGAAGTCAGGTTCCCTGAAGTGACCTCCCCTCCTCTGTTTCCAGACCTTGGGTCCTACAGTTGAATTTCTGACTTTTTATTATATCCACTTAGTAATTTAGAACCTTGTAATTTTGGCCTGATTTAAGGGTATTTGCTTGCAGTGGAAATTTCATAAAACAAGTGGTTTCTTCAACTGGAAATAAAACTTCAGTGACAAATGCCCAAGTGATTGCAGGTGATACCAAGTGTTTAATTAGAATCCAGTATTCTGTGTCCTCAAAATCATGATAATACCCAGAAGTAAATCCAGATTTCCATTTCCAAATTACTTTTTTGGCTCCCCCTTAGCTGCAAGATCACAAATGCAAAAATGAAAGCCATGACTGTTATAGGCAGAAAAGGCAAACTGGTAACAGAAGATTTCATTCCCTCTCAATTTTCTCCTAAGAATTTTTAACCAAAGGTAATTAATATTAATCAGTCTCAACCATTTTGGAGCCAGGAGAGGTATTTCTGTGGTGTGTTTCTCCTTGCCACACAAACCTTTGGAACAGCTCTGGCTGTTGTAGGCTTCTGAAATGCCCTTTTATTTTGAGCTCCGTGTTGACGGTACTAACAAAGGACTTGTTTCTCTTGCCTTGGAATTAAAGCATCCAAAGCGTTCTCCCTCAGATTGTGGCTGTGATGGAATGCTTTTCACATGCTGTGCTGGAGTTCATGGGTTCCCTTCACTCAAAAGGGCAGGTCGTTTGCAGGGGCCTCATGCCAAAAGCATGACACAAACTCTGAGGTTTACCTCTCAGCAGGGATGTAGGAAGCAATAAAAGTTTAATAATAATGGGAATAGTTGGGGACAGAGCCTGAGAAGTAATCTGGAATTCTTGTAAGGTGTTTAAACCTTGTCTGGAGCCTGATCCAAACTGATGCAATGAACAGCAGTCAGTGTTTGCAGGAGCTGGATGTGGCTGCCTTCACAAGGCTCCCCTGCCTGTGCTACTTCTCTGGTATTTTTGGTTGAGAGAGCACTTAGTGATGTGCAGTGAGAATTGTTCCACCGTTCTTGACAAAACAAAACTCATAAGGCCATTCCATACCCAGCTGGTCCACAGGTACCTGTGCCTGTCTCTGATCTGAACACAGGGAATCAGTGTTCTCCCAGTACCAGGAGCTTGTAGCTTTCCCCTCTTGAATGCTCAGAGTCCCCATAAACAAAACAAAATTATCTTACACACTGACAGGCAAAGTTGCTTTGCCCCTGTTCTCTGTATGCCTTGGTGTGACAAGTGGCAGTTTAGGAACTGTTTCCCTTTTTGTAGGGCAGCAGGCACAAAATGTGTGGCCCCTGCACACATTAGGGAGGCTTCCCTGAAGCTGGCAGAGTCATGAGAGACTTGTTGGCCTGGGCATTAGGACATGAAACTGAGCCAGAGACATGGTGACATCTTCTGTGATTTTTTTAAGGTTTATTGTAATTTTTTCTTTGAACACTTCCACCCTTGTTCCTGTCTGTATGGACTTCATTTTTCTCCTTGCTGCTGAAGAACAGCTTGGGGCCTGTGTTGTTAATGTTTTAAAAAAAACACTCCTTCTCTCCCTTTATCTTCCAATATTCTGGTAGTGGTGAGAGATTCATGTTGCAAAATCAATTGCTGGCACATCTGACTCTTGTGGCAGGCAGTGCACAAGGCAGATGTCTGATCCCAGATACCAAGGAAATCTGGATGCTGCAGACTGGCAACTGCTGCTGTAATTGTCTGAGAAAGCAGGAGGCAGCTCCTCACCACTCCTCCTGGTTTCTCAGGGCTTGCATTAAGGCCTCTCCAAGGACTGCTGATGCCAGCACAAGGGACAGGATCCCTACCTTTTCTTAAAGCGAGGGAATTGCTGCATGAAAAGGCTTCTATTGTCAGTCCCTCCATTAGGCTGCCGAGTGTTCTCCAGCACAAAATGACTTCTGTTCACTTCCACAGCACTGAATTAGCAACCGCAGGCAAACCCAGTAGTGCCTGACGTGAGCAGGGCCTGGTGGGCACTGCTGCTGCTCCAGCAGGGTCAGGGGCAGCTTTCAGACTGCTGAAGGGGCAGTGCCAACTGTGCTGTGATGCATCACAAGGAGCCTGACAACGGGCTTGTCCCAAGCACAGACAACTCTGTTGTGATCGTGCCCATGGAAGGAAATGATGAAAAAAATAATTTCTCTGTGCTGAGGAGGGGTGGGGATGGGATCTGCCAGGTGTTGGTGTCCTCCTTGGCTGAGGTCAGCCCAAGCTGTGAAGTTTTGGCCTAAATCCCCAGAGACAGCTGCGCTGAACGGTTAGGTCTCCACCCCTCATTGCTGCCACAGGAGTTATGGAGTGTCATGTCCTTCCAAGTCGCAGAAAGATATAAAAGAAGAAATATTTTCTTCTCAGGACAGAGAGGAATCCTGTGTGGTTAAACATAACATGTAGTCCTTAGGGTCAAGAAATGAAGCCTTCATAAATCCTACCCTGGCTTTAGCTTACGTGAAAGATTAGACAGAAAAATGCCACGTATCCTTGTTCCCTTGGCTGTAGCAGATACAGCCAAAGTTGAGGTTTAAAAACTGATCCTAAAACGAGACCCAGGGAATGAACTCTTTAACTCAATGTTTGTACACAATAGATGTTTGTTTGTGAAAGGGTCCACTACTTTCAACCTTTCCCACAGTTCTTGGGAGCCCAAGGCACAGGAAGAAAACCCATCATTGAGAATAGAGCTGGAGCTGAGCTAATCTCATCTCAAATTTCATTTGTGTTCGCCTTCAGGAACTTTTGAGGAAGCTCAAAATTGTGAAGCATGAATCCAGAATAGTCTATTGCATGGGAAGTACTTGACCAGTGGTGGCATCCCAGGGAACAGCTGAAGGTGTGTCATGAGATGTTTGGCTGAATATTAGGAAAAGGTTCTTCACCCAGAGGGTGATCAGGCACTGAACAGGCTCCCCAGGGCATGGACCCCAAGCCTGCCAGAGCACAGGGAGTGCTTGGAAAATGCTCTAAGGCACATGGTGGGATTCTTAGAGTGGTCTTGTGCAGAGCCAGGAATTGGACTTGATGATCCTTATGGGTCCCTTCCAACTCAGGATATTCTCTGAAGTAGTCAGAATTGGGGAGAATCTTTGAAAGTGAAAATTAGGTGAACTGTAATTTGCTTTCCCACAAACACTGATAGTCAAAGGAACAATGTCCAGGAGCCTTTGAAAATAGGCTGCTAAGGCAGAAAATTTCTGTAACTCATTTGTGTACTTACCTGTCTGTTTGCACTTACAGAGTGGTGTTAAATGGCTTTAGAGTAAATAAAAGTGGACATTTCAGCAAATATCTAAGCTGGTGCCCATGACAACACTGATGTATTGTATCAAAACCTTGAGTGAATCCCCATCCAGCGGCAGCAGAGAGAGCATCCAAGGCAGTGCCATGAAACCCTGAAAGATATTGGTACCCATCAGTACCGACTGAGAACACCTGAGAGGTGGAAAAAAAACTTTCCAAATGTTGTTTGTTTTAAGTAAGAGAAGGTTTGTGTCCACTTATTCACACAGCTGAACTGGAAATAGAGTTCCCATCTTTCCATTTTTAGCCAGCCACTGCCTAAACCATAAAAAAAACCCCAACAAATAAATGATTCCAGGTTTCTTGGTCCACTGAAATTAGGAAAAGAACAACAGGGGCAGAACAAGAGCAGCTTATCCAGGACACAGCTTGTTAACATCCTGACCGGTATTCAAGCATAATACTCATTTTTCACACTTGCATTAAAAACTGCCACAAAAAAAATCAAATCCCAGTGAAGAATGATTCCTGCTGATAAGAAAATCACTGTGCTTAAATTCATTAATAGAATAGGCTGTGGGATACATTTCAAAGCATGGGGTGAGAAATAAGCTCCCAAATCCCATTAAGAAATAACAGGATTTATGTGCATTCCTCCCATACATTAACATTCCCCTCTGGAAATGTCTTGTGCTGAGCTGGTGCCATTTTTCAGGCAGGTGCAGTGTTTTGCAGTTCCCACAGACTCACCAGATAATCTGTCAGCCTAAAAGCCATTCCCCATTCTCTGTCAAGAATGGGGATTTTCCAAGGCCCGGCTGAATGAGGAGTTTGGCTGACAAATGCCATGGCTGGGCGTTGTAGTGGGGTTCAGTCACACATTCTACAGTGATGCCGTAAGCAGCTTCGGCCTGGCCGCATCCGCCACTCCCATGTTTTCAACCCCAGCCAAGCAGAGATCCATCAGATCCCGGGATTTAACAGCTACTGTTGGGAGCAGTGTGTTTTCTAAACGTGACATGCAGAGGTACCATTTGTGAGCTGAAGGCTTTGGGGAATTGGTTTGTAGGATCAACAGGGTCTGAAAATTTCCCAGTACCTGTGGAGAACTACTGACCTCCTGGGAAGGAGCGCTCACGGTAGCCATATGGAAGTTTTTTCCTTGGTTTTCTGTTGAGCTTGTAAGCAGCATTTATTTTCTGTCTTGTGGTAGTGGCAGCAGGATAAAGGTAAAAACTACAACCCCTTTAATGCTGTTTATGAGTGTAATAAAGAAATGTGCTCCCAGGTGGTTGGAGTTTATAGTTGTGATACAGCCACGAGATGTAAGTATGAAACCCCAAATGTGGGGATGGGTGAAGAGCAGAGCAAGAGTGAGTCTGCAAATGCAGCAGGGAGTTTACTACCTCATACAAGAATGATGTTGCTTGAAATTTATACATCATTTAATACTGGATTTTAAGATGTTTATAATGGCACAAAATTGCTGGAATAATTGTGCCCTTGAAAATTTGCAGTTGTGCTGGATCCATTATTGCTTTATTTTTGAATTTTTCTGTAAAAATACATAGTCTTTAAAGGAACGCTGCATTTAGAAAAGTGGATTGGCCATCAATGTCAGACCTCATGTTCAGTGTCAGAGCTCATGTTTTCATACATTGATTGATGACCAGTCTTGCCAGTGGACTGAGATAGACCCACATTTCTCAAATGCAGTCTCTCAGAAACTGGGAAATGAGCTGATGGAATCCAGACCAAAGATCTGGCTGTTTTCCAGGGTCAAATACATGGCAAGACACATTCCCAGTTTCAAGAGAGGGGCTTGAAACGGAGAAAGAAATGTGAAACGTTTTGACAGCAAGGGGTGGGGTCGTCGGGGAATCTTCATTTTCTCAATGGTCCCTCTCCCCTCCCTCCTGCCCTGCTCCGTTTGGTGTTTGCTTAAAAGCAGTTGCCAGTGTTTGTTGAACAGTGTCAGCACAGAAGGGATGCAGCCGCTGACCTGACTAAAAGGCAATAGCAAAAGGTTAGCAGAATTAGTCTTGTACTGCAGACTTGTATTAATAGTTGCATTGTGGGGTTGTTGGCACAAACTCTGCAATTAAGTAAGTTGTTGGCACTCTTCCCTAGGTTAAATTACTATGGCTGTTTCCCCTGCTTGCAAGTCAATGAATACAAGACTTTTGGGGAGGCAAGTTCAAACATTTTTGTTCTTTGGGGATTCTGCACATTTCTGGTCTCAAGCTAAGAGGTTCCTGCTGGCTTTCCAAGCAGACCTCTGTTGTTCTGTCTCTGCAAACAGCCCATGCAAACTAAGGCTGGAATAACCAAGCAGGGGAGGAGGTGGGTGAGGGAAAGACACTACAAAAGACTGATGGAGAAACAAATGCCCTTAGAAGAGGTCCTTGCTTTCTCTCCTGCCCAGATCCATGGATGTTTCTTAGCACTGGGCTATTGTTGGAGAGGATTAGTTTTCCATCACAGCTTCATCAGGGGCAACTTGCCCTTTTTGCTAGGCCAAAAACCAGCCACAGACACGGGAGGGGAGGGAATCCCTGCTTCTCCTTGCAGCACAGAGCAGCCCCTTTTTCCAGCCTGAGGCCCTCTTCCTGCTCCTGCTTCAGTCCATGGCAGTTGGGTTTGGCCCAGGGGTCCCCACACTCCTCTGTGGCATTCTGCAGGGGCCACTCTCAGCAATACACCTCCACAGCTGGAAGAACTTTGGATTTCCAATTTACTAACAGTTCCTTCTACTTTGGGAACAGAAGTTCTTGTGCTTTTTTTTGAGCCTGCCTCTAATGTAGCAACACAAGTTGACCTGCCAGCAGCACCTGTGTCCTCACCTGTTCACTAAGGGGTACATTGAAAAATTCCTCTTCCCTCCATGTAATCCAGTCCTCTGGGATAGCAACCTGTAAACTTCAGGCACAAGAACAGCAGGTGCTTCTGTCTTTCTTTTCCTGTGGCCAGTGTGGAAAGGCAGCAAGACTGTAGGGAGACTGTGCTCTGTACAGTCTGAGCTGAGAAACCTGTACAGGGAACATCCAAGATTTTTAAGAAACTGGTGCTATGCAAAAAAATGTCTGGGCACAACCTTCATCTGTTCTGTCCTTAAGACTGGCTGTTATTTAACCAAATGTTAATTATGAACTGCAGTTAGATGTTTCCCTGCCTGCCAGGGACATGGGCTTTTTCTGGTTTATATCAATGTTTGATGGAGATTGATGGAGAGTGAGCCATGGACACAGCAAGAGAAGCTGGAGGTTTGGAGGAAGGAGTAAGCAGGAACAAAAGTAAATGTGCTTGAGTGGCTCAGTGTCTCTATGACTTGTTATGTATCTCATCAGCTGCTGAAACAAAAGGTTCCTGTTCTGCTTGGAGCTGAAGAGAACCTATTCTTGAGCATCTATTGCTCTGTAGACTTTAGTCTTAGGTTGGGATCTTGTCAGCTCTCATTGGCTTAATAGGCTGGACTGTGTCACATCTTGGATGGGAGACTTTTCAAGGCAAAGAGAAATGACACAAAGTGGCTCAGTCTGTGGTCCTGCTTTCACTGAGTCAGTGCTGAATCACTGACCCCTCGAGGTTTGGGGGGAGAGGGTGTGACAGCAATGCACTGTGAGACTTTCTGCCTTTGGTGATGAGATATTATAGAAGCTCAGGCGGTGGCATATTTTACTAAGGAAAAAATGTGATGCCACAAGCTAAATTCTGGTCTGGATAAATCACATGCCAACAAGCATTATCATCTTGATTTTTCCTGAGTCACATTAAGCCCTCTTTGTAATTCACAGGGGGTTATAGTCTGCCCCTCTACTTTTTGTGACCAAGTTGTAGACCAAGCACAATCTTCAGTCAAATGTCTTTGGTTAGTTGCTGACTCTTTAGCACTCCAGAGTGAGTCTGCTTCTCTTTAGGGTAATTTGAAAATGGGGGGAGTATCCTACCATTTCCATTAAAAGCATTATCTTCTGTTATGCCTGTGGCTGTGGCACTCCCCCATGACTGGAAGGGAGTAAATCAATCCAGTGGCAATTGGAGCTGTGTTGGCTCCCTGCATCCCTGTGGGATGCCACTGGCCAGTTTCACAGCAATACCTAGAAACCTGCAAGGTGAGTTTATTGTGGCAGAGGATGGCTTTAAAGTACTTCTATCAAGGTAGTTCAAGGCAATTACCTCTGTATCTGCTAAAAGTTGGGAATGTAGGAGCTAGGTAAGGAAGCCAAAGTTAGAAAGACACCTTTCTGCATAGGAGAGATGGGAGACTGGGCCTTTCCAAGCTCTGTAGCTATCCCTGCAAATTCCCTAGCCAAAAAAAACAAAACAAGCAACCCCCCCCCCCCANAGTTGAATAAAAGGAAAGTGTGGTTGTCTCATAGCTGCTCAACAGGCAACCCTGAGATCCTTCTGGCAAGAGCAACTGAAGCTGAATTTGTCATTGTTTGGCTTGTGTCACCCAGCTGGTCGGGTCAAAGAGCTTCTCTGACCTGAGTCTGTGAGTGATGGACAGGTCTGTAGCGGGCATTATCACAACATAATCACATGGAGTGAAAGGAAAACCCTGTGTGCCTTTCTTAACTTCTTCTCTCCATTCTCCAAATCTTTAGGATAATACATCTTTTCTTATTTTACTCTGAATCCGTTAATGCTTCTGTTGTGTAATAAGGTTTTCACAGCAAAATATGGCCTGGAGAGTAGTAAATGGAATTCTTCCAAGGATCCCCAAAGATCTGTAAAGATTCTGTTGCACTGCTAAAGGAAGCATTAATCATGGTCAGAAATATTTCCTGCTGGGTTGTAGTGTGCTTTCTGATTTCCTCTGTCCCTCAGGCACTAGTGGGAATTGCATCTGATAAGAAGGTGTGGGGGGGGCAGGGGTTGCTGGTTTACGTTAGGTAAATTGGTTTTGAATGGAACAGAGGGTCTGTGACTTCTTGTGGTATAACTGCTCTTGCCAAAACTAACAGCAGCCAGGAAGGAAAATGCTGGAAACCCAAAGACCCTGGTCAGGAGGAGAACAGAGGAGGAATTCTGTTGGCCTGGGTGCTTACGAAATTCCTTTTCTCTATCTGGATATCTGGGTATATGTGTGTTGCTGGCTTGGGGGCAGTGTAGGAGGAGATGTACGTTTGGAGCAGGCAGTGTCAGGAGTTTGGTTGTTCACTTGGATTTACAGTTTTTATTTATTCACAGGATATTGACTGTGACTGATTGACTGTGCCATGAATACTAATTTTTAATATATGGAAAGCTTAAAGAACATAGAACTATGTAATATTCTTGGTTTGGTGGCCTGTATAAAGAGAATGGTTCTTGTGGACCATGAAACAAAATCATGGCAAGATGGAAAGGATAAATAAAAAAAAAGAGGGACTCATGCTGAACTGACAAGTTTTGTTTGACCCTGTATAATAAATGCGGGTGAACTTTGAAATGAAAATCATCACCAAGACCAAACCTGAAGTATTCCGCTTTAAAATGTCAAAGTTGAAAGTTTCAACCCTTTAAAGTTTTTCCTTCTTCCATGCCTTTTAGGGATCAACATCCCTTACTGCATTTAACCTGCATGTGGAAGCAGCCTTGTTCTTGCCGCTGGAATTACTATAGCTAAATAAGGATGCCCCACTCTTGTCTTTTAAACTAAAGCTGTGCTTGAATGTGGACTAATTTAGCTCCCATCCCACCTATGAATGACATTCCTTATTATCTTTGGAGCTTATTTTGACCTTTTGTCTTCTGGTGAAATGGAGCTGAACTTTGCCAGAATCCCCCTTTAAGAACTTTTCTTCGTAGTACAAGGGATATCTTAAGTTCCTAGGAAAACTTACCTAGTGAGGCAAAATTTTCATAAAGGAATGGATGTGATGATATCACTGGATATTATTCCTGTGCAAGTCATATTTCTAATGGAGAAAGATATTTTGCTTTCTTTATTATTACTGGTAATTTGAGCTGAGTGAAAAATGGATTTTCAGTTCACTGGACGTTAAAAAAATATTTGCTCTTGTTTCAGATGGTTTGTTTCAATAACATTTTTCATTTTGACAATTCCCAGAGATAGCTTGAACTACTAAAATCAAATCAAATAATGACACACGAATTTAAATTGAAAAATTTTAACTTTTTGTTTTAAAAAGTGACCTTCAGGCTGTTTGCTTTTAATATCTTATCACAATCTCTGTGTGTTGGGAAGTGTTTTCACTGTTAACATGACACCAATTGGATTTAATCAGCTAAGTCACATAGGCATTAGAAAAGTTGTTGAGCAATCTTTAAAGCAAAATAGATAAGAACTGGATTTGCAGGAACATTTGGTGTCCAGGGAGGTTTCCCTGGTCCTTATTTGAACACTCATAAAAAAACTTGGCTTTCTCACTTAAGTTCCCTATTAGCAGCTGCTCTTATTTATTCACACCCAGAGCTCTCACCTGTGATGCCTTTCCACCTAGAGGGGATACTGTGGCCCTTTGCCTGGGAATGCTGCAGTGCAGAGAGGCAAGGAAAGACATCCTGTGATGACCATCATCCCCAGGTGTGTCAGGGGGACTACAGTTCCCTCTGCCTGAGCTAAAAAGCAGAAGAAACTTGTGCTGAGATGGGTAAGGCCAGAAGGGAGGCACTGTGTGCTCAGCATCTGTGTTTAACCTCCCCACACAGCCC